>LOJH01020603.1:738-17597 GCA_001685095.1 Ellobius talpinus
CTGCCTCTGCCTCCCGAGTGCTGGGATTAAAGGTGTGTGCCACTACTGCCTGGCATGAACTTTAATTTTTAATTGAATTGGTACTACAGAAAGACCATTTGATTTATATGTCTGCAGAGAACAGCAGAAACCAATATTTGGGAAGATTTATGGAATTTTATTCTGTTGGAAATGTGATATACCAATAGACCAATTTACTCTTGGGGGGGGTATTTTCTCTGGATGATTCATCCTTTTTCTTCAGATATTTCAATTGCCCAGTGGTCTTTAGATTCCTTAGTTGGATGCTTTTATTTTCCTGGAAAGACCAAAACAAAACCCTGCCCCTACCCTAACTTTGGGGAGTTTCTTTTTTGGCAGGTTATATCTGATCAAATGACGGATATTTGTTAGTCTTATAAGTGAGTATTTTGAATGGTCATACTGTTTGATGAATTATCACCTCTGCTAATCAAGAGGTCTCTCCTGTTTGAATCTATATCAATTTTGATAGTATCCATAGCTTTTCTTCTCCTGTAGAAACAAATACAAAACCTCTTCCCCAATGTTAAACATGTCCCAGTTTTCATTCTGAGGTCAAGACATCTTTAAAGAATACAGGCTGACTTAATTCAGCAGTTTCTTCTGCTATACAATGTCTCTCCACAATGGTTATTCCTTAAAAAATTTAAAGCATTAAAAAACTTAAAGTTAATAGATCATTATGCACTCTATCTCTGGGGGTCTTTATTACCCCTTTCTGTTTATTAAGCATATCTTTTAAAGTGCAATTAGATATTTCTATAACTGTCCTATAGGATTGTGTAGTATGTCTGTAATATATTTTATATTATAATAAGCAAAAAATTGTTTCATTTTACTAGAGAAATATGTTAGAGCATTGTCAGTTTTAATCTTTACAGATATCCCCATGATGGCCATAACATCAAATAAATGTGTAATTACAGATCAACCTTTTCATAACTCAAAGCAGTTGCCCATTGAAATTCTGAATATGTATTTATAGTATGTTGCATATACTTTAATTTTCCAATCCCAACTAAGTTGATTATCCCTTCATTTAATTTTTCCATTTTCAAACCATCCATTATGGAACCATACAGAGACCTAACTCCCTGCATTGCAATATTGTTCCCCATTTTTAATGTGGGTTAAAAAAAACTCTTTAAAGAAAAAAAAAGCTAATTCCCCCTCTAAGAATTCCCAGGTGTCTCACCAGATCTGTTGGCGACCACAGTGAAGGCTGTGTGAGGCTGGCTGTCACTGTGCTGCAATGCTGGGCAGAGAACACAGGGGGCTAGGAGCGCGTGGCTGTGGCTGCAGCAGTAAAAGCCTGAGTGGGTGTTGAGGTGGTTGACCTGGTATGGCAGTGTTCCAAGGAGGGGTCCAGGAGAAGTCAGCAACCCACGGGGAGAGGACTAGCCACCTGAAAGGGGTGTGTGTGGAAGAAGCACACATAGCAGAAAGCAGGGGCACGGGGCCACCTAAGACAGAGCTAGCCTGCGGTGGGTGGCTAACTCTGGCAGTGTTTGGGGCTTGGATCCGGTAGAGCTGGAGGCTGCTATAGAGAGGCTGCAACAGGAAACCCTCAGACTCCTGCAGAGAGTCTTGGGGGAGGGAAGAAAAGTCAGGCCCAGTGGTGACTCCAGCAGCTGCAAAACCAGCAATCTGGTGACCCTACTTGGATGCCAGATGAAAAATGTATCTAATTATTCTCTATCAATAAAAACTCTGGAGTCAGATATCGGGATAAGAAGCTGATTGGTCAGCAAAGCAGTGTAGAAGTGACCAGTGGCCTCCTCTCTCTCTCTTTCCTTAATCTAAAAGGGACAAGAAGCTTTTAAAGCCCCTCCCTACTGCTTCCTGTCTCTCTGTATGTTTTCAGTCTTCAAAACCTCTATGGTTAATTTTGGTCAGCTAGTAGCTAGCTCTGCCCTCTGATTCAAAGTAAACTTTATTGGCAGTCTTGGGAGCATCAGAGTGTGATCAAAATAGCCCACAACATGGACCCACCCTTGTCTCTGTATCCATTTAACTGTAAATGGATGTCTGTCATTTCCATGTGTGGACTGTTAGGAATAATGTCACAGTGCACACGGAACTGGTAAGGGATCTGAGATTTTGATTTCAGTTCTTTTAGATAAATACTCAGGCGACTGCTCAATCGCTTGGCAGTTCCATTCTTATACTTTTGAGGAAACTCCTCTTGTTTTCCATAACATTCCCGGCCAACATAATCAAAGGGCTCCATACCCTCCGAGTCTCACTCGCACTTGGTTTTGTTTTTAAGAAAGAGTCTCCTGGCATGTGTGAGATTATGCCTCACCACGGAATGGATTCTCATTTCTCTGATGAGCATGACTTCCAGTATTTTCCATGTGTCTGTTGACTGTTGCATTTTTTGAGAATCTGTGTCTTCACACCATGTTTTTGAATGAAGTGACCATAATTTTTGCTATTGAGTTATAGGAGCCCCCAACAGATTTATCAATCACACAGTTGACATTCTCCTAGGTGGTCTTTTTGCCTTTCTTGCATCCCTAGCTTGCCTTTCTGTTTTGTTTATTGCATTTCTATTCTTTGTTTTTCATCACTTACTTCTAATTAACTCACAAATAAAAGTTTCAAACAGCAGATTTAATGAAGCCATTCACACTCTTGTTGTAGCCTCAGCAGTTAGAATGGCTGTGTGGCATTATCTGGTCCTACCAGAGCCAGAGATAGAGACCAGGTCTCCATTTCTATATTCTAATAAGAAAAGGAAAACTAGTAAACAAGCTCATTTATAATATCTCTAAGAACAATGAACTATGAATAAACTTAAGAAAGCAACATTTGAAAACTATGAGGCATTGACAAAATAATTAAAGTAAGCACAAATAGATCACACAAAACAGCCTATTGGTTCAATATAATTCATCAGTATCTCAATGCCATTTTTATAAATAAATAGAAAATAATAATAATTTTATAGTTTATATAGACGTGTGGGTGGTGACTGGTTATAATCTGAGCACTGGGAGGCTAAAGGTTTAATAATTTAAAACCAGCTTGGGCTAGTTACACAGCAAATCTCTAGTCTAAAAACCAAACCAGGGTGGAAAGATGGCTCAGCAAATGAAAGCATTTGCCAGGCAAAGTTGACATTCTGAGTTCAATTCCTGGAACCCACAGTAGAAGAAGAGAACCAACTCTTGGATGAAGCAGGATTAATAAAAGCTCAGAGACAGAAATTGGGGTTCCACCTGAAGATCCCAAGAGCAAAGCAGTCAACCACTGGCTGACTTATTTCAACCTCAGTTCGAAAAATGGCGATCCTGCCTCCAGGAATTTCAGAATGAGAATGTGTACTGAGAGCTGTTTCCTCCCGTCTTATAATCCACTCTAGAGCTGAGATTAAAAGCATGCACCGCTGTGATTAAAGACACGCACTGCCCAGTTTCTATGGCAACTAGTGTGGCTACTGGGATTAAAGGTATGTGTTACCATTACCTGGTCTTTAAGGCTGGCCAGTGGGGCTGTTTTACTCTCAGATCTTCAGGCAAGTTTTATTTATTCAAATACAATTAAAATGCTACTACACTTGAAAGCATGCTATGGTATGCCCACGCCTGAACTCAGTCTTATAAACATAGTAGTAATAAACGTAGACAAATAAAAAACAAAACTTACAAAGAAACTCAAAGAAATGACACAGCAAACCAAACAATACTACCCAAACCAGAAACCAGCACCTCCATTCTGAAAAGTCTAATTAATCTAGAGAAACAATGAAGTCGGAGGCATTACATCCCATTCCTGGCTTTGAGACATGCTAGGAAGCTGTAGTAACCAAACGGTTTGGTTGTGGCAGAGGCATAGACCAGTGGAAGAGAATAAAGAACACAGAAATAGAAGCATACAAACACCACAAACTGATTTTCACTCTGGATGTCAAGAACATACCTTGGCGGTATTGAGTCTAAAACCTGGGACAAATGGCTGAGGCCCTATTTAACATACCCTCCCTCAGTTCTTCCCTGTTCCAGGGCCCTCCTGGTTGGAATACCTCATCCCCTACCCTAAACTTCTCCAGCCCAGGGGCTGGGCTGCCCTTCCCCCAGCTTCCCTTCCCTATATAGTTCAGACATTTTGATTACCTGGCCTTTTGGTCTACCCTTTACTCTCTTGGCCCAGGCCACCCTCTTGAACGGTGGCTCCTCTCCCCTCTCTCCTCCTCCATTTCCTCAGGGGCCCAAGTTCACTCTGGACTCTCCCAGATGTCCCAGCCTCTGGTTCTTCCTTTTTATGTACAATAAACTTCCATCATACTTGGAGCAGTCATGTCCTTCCTTTTTTATTTTCTTTTTTCCATTTAGGGGGAAGGACACTGAATATTCAATGAACAGTATTGTGAAGGTTGGGTGTGTGCACACAAAAGGCTGGATCTGGACCCTTATCTTAGCTCCCCGGCAAAACCAAACTCCAAATGGATCAAACATTTAAATGTAAGACCTGACACTTCAGGATATCTAGGACAAAGCAGAGGGCTGAAGCATCATGGCATTGCTCTTAACTATTTTACAAACATGACAGCAAAGATGCAGGCCATGAAACTAATGATAAACATGTGGGGTTCATGAGATACACGTCTCACAGAGCAGCAGCCAAGCATGCCTGAATGACTTTCCCTTCCGCGTCCTGGTTTTGGTGTTTGTGCCCTGAGGGGCAGGTGGCAGGGTTTGGGGCACTCAGTCCCACTCTATGTACATCAGCTGTACAGAGGAGCATGGAAATGTGAAACACTTTCAGTCCATTGCAAAAGGAGACCAGAAAAGGAATGCACACACACACGCACGCACGCACGCACGCACACACACACGTAAAAACTGGTTGAATATCAGCAATTTCATGTGATTGGATCTGATTTGGACTAATTTGGGGGAGATGACACCTTCTGCCCCATGGTCCATCAGTGAGAGGCAGAATCTCAGGAGCCATTCCCTGCCTGAGCTGGAATCTAGGATGACTTGGTCTTGTGCAGGTCTTAAGTGGGCAGTCGCAGTAGCTGTTCCTTCATGAGGGCAATGACCACCATGTTGGATCCAGAAGACGTGTTTCCCCTTCCCATCTTCCCATTCTTACACTCTTTCGACGCCTCTTCTGTGTTGTTCCCAGAATCTCAGAGAGAGCGACAAAGATGTCTAATTTAGGGCTGAGTGCTCACCAGCCAATCATTCCTCACACTTTGATCAGCTGTGAGTGTCGCCTCAACTGCCAGCTACTGGGAGCAGTGTGTTCTTTTGAGCAGCTTTAAATAATTTCCTCTTGACTTGCATATGTGATTAGTTCCCTTCACGAATCCTTCCTTTGGAGAGAGGAGGTGTATGTCTGAATTATTTCTTATTCCAAAAGAGTAGACTCCAAATCATCATTGCTGGCTGCTCCTTTCAGTCAACTCAAGGTCGGTCAGTAGGTTAACAAAAATCAATGGGGATTGAGCCTCAGAAATGTCAGAGAAGAACAAACCTATTTGACAGAAATACGTGGGACTTGAGAAATGAGGCTGGTTTGCTTCTACTGCTCATATACTAGTTCTGAAGGTGGTTACAGAGGCCAAGTTCAAGCATTATTCCCAGTCACAGTAAACATGGAACAGTCAAAATCCCACAGAGCTGCCTCGGGAACAACCATCATGGAAATGTACCAATTCTCCCTGTTATGGTTTTAAAAAAGCCTTGCCTATGCCTGAAAAAGTACAAGAGGTCTCAACTTATCAGGGCTGACAGGATTTTTCAATGTTACAGCAGTGCTGAAGTGACTCACATCAAGCAGCAATTGTGTTGTGAATATTGCCAGCTAGCAAGGTGAGCCGTGGCTGTCTCCTCTGATGCTGGTCAGTGGCAGTGAGCTGTGGTTTCCAGTCAGTCATGTGACCATGAGGGGAATAACTGGGACCTCTCAGTGCTCTGTGTATGTGAGTTCTGAGGGTCCACAAGTTAGATGTATCGGCTTATCAGTGGTTCCACAGTCTCCAAACTGGCACCACCAGCTGGGAACCAAGTGTTTAAACATATGAATCTATGGGGGGCATTTTATATCAAAATACAACATGGGTGAAATTCTGGAGTGAACCTGTGGTACATGGCAAGCTCTGTCCCCACTGATGCCATCCCCTGGCCAGTACATCTTTCTGATTAAAGATGAGGTACCTATATAACACCATCGCGTTCCTCTGTGAGTGACTCAGTGCCAGTTCCTCTTGATGTCCTCTTTTTCTGTGGTCCTTCTGTTGCATTGAGAAGTCCAGTAGGACTTACCAGAGGAGCAAGTCTGGTTAGATTATTACAAAAGCCCGACTTACTTCTAAGTTACATGTTTCTACTAGAAGTCGGAATAAAATGGCAGTGGGTTAGTGTGGGCAGCTTGCTAGTAACATAAAGGATGGAGAAGACTGGATCAGACTGTTCTGTATCCTCATTACAATTTATGAATGCAGACATTTGCCAAAATGGGTAGACCTGTATGCAGAAGCGGTTGTACTGTATGCAAATTGGAAAGAGCTGAATACATATGCAATAAGTTAGGTTTTCTCCTGTTCCCTGCTGCCTAGGTACCCTGGTGGGCAGGTCTTCACCAGTCTTCTCATAGCTCTGCCATAGACATTACTCTGTAGTATCCCAGTATCCCCGTCCATAGGGAACGCCCTCTCACTTACTGTCAATGAAAGCAAGGTTAGCTCCCTGACATAGGCCCTGTATACAACAAGAGCTTTCTGGATGTTGTCTTAGATATTGTTATGAATTTCTTTTTTAAAGGCTTGGCATAGTCATTTGCTTAGAAAAATATACAAGGTCTTCAACCTATGATGATAGTTTGACTTACAATTTTCCCAGTTTTACCATGGTGCAAAAGCAATTATACATCAAGCAGAAAGTTTTATTTTGAGTGGTGAATTTGCATATCTCCCCAGGCTGGTGTTATGAGCTACGGGCCCCTTGTGCGAAGCTGGACAGTGACAGCTGCCCAGTGGGCCTTGATTTTGCACACTGCTATTTTAATCCAAAGTTCCCAACTTTGTCCTTGGCTGAGATTCGTTCCCTTGTTCGGGAAAAGCATTCTAAACACCTATCATGTGCCAAGGACGGTGCTGGGAATGAGGACACGGGAGTAAGATACAATCTCCACGTACAGCACACAAGCTGCTCAGCTGAGAGGGAGCCAGACGTGTAAACAAATAATTAGAGCACAGTGTAATTAGTGTTAATGGAGGCATGGGCAAAGAGCTGTGGGGCATGGAGGAGGAGTGACTACTTCAGCCTTGGTGGCAAGATTCCAGCTGTGCCAAGACATTTAATGTGACTGTTTTCCTTGAAAAAAAAAAAGAGGCACTGCCCAAAAGGTATATTGCATCAATCTAGTGCTCTAGCCTTGTTTCCAGAGGCTGGCCCCTGGCCCCTGGCGTGAAACAGCCTGGGTCCTATTTGACTTTGTCATACCTATAGTGGCGGGTGAATTCCTGTATCTTACTGAGATATTTCTTGATGCCTTTTCCTCCCAGCCTGCAGTAGTCTAGGCTGTCTGACTGTTACCACGGCAACAGGAGTCTCTTCCCATCTTCCACAAGAGCATGGTGCTTCTTTGCTGGGGAGTGTGGGTCCTTGACCAGCACCCCAGCTCAGTTCTAGGCTCCAGGTCATCTTTTCTGGGCTGTTTCAAGGTCTTTGTTTGTCCCAGGCATAAACAGCATCTTGGGAGCATGTGGAGTCACTTGTCCAGGCATGACCCCCAGCCCCCACCAGCATGAGCCCTCTGTTTTAATGAGTCACACGGTAATGGCTCAGACTGCATGAGACTGCATGAGACTGAATGGCCAGGTTGTCAGCTGCCAGAAATAAGGTGGTCACACAGGAGATATGAGCTAGGAGCCGCCTCTGCATAAATGAACATGCAAAGTGTGGAGTAGCCTGACAGTCAGAGCCTTGCGTGAGTTACGAACAAAGAAACTACAGATGAACAGATTGAGGAGAGAAATGTAGAGAGCGCACTAGGTGATAAAACTACATAGAAGGAGAAGATGGGGTCCACAGGGTCCTTTGGCATCTTTCACATCTACCCTTGGACCAGTGGGTGTCAGGAAGGGGAAAGTTCTCCTGCATCCTTCTGCCAGTCTCCCCACTCCCTAACCCTGAGGAAGGACATGCTGTAGCTAAGGAAATGAGCTCCTGGGCAGTACAGATTACCAAGTGATGGCCAGATGACCTATAGGTGAGCATTCAAAGATGGGAAGTTTCCAACATCCACCCACACCTCACCAGCAACACTATTCAAAGGGTGTTTATCACCCTCAGCCCATGGCCCCTCTTTGCCTGTGAGATCAAGGGTGGAGATGGTGTTTTTCAGAGCTCTGCGTTCAGACTTCTTTCCTAAACTTGATTTTAACATTACGGCAGCTAGATTCATGACATTAGGTGTGTCTTTACTTTTTCCAGTCACACCATGAATTAAACATAGTGGGTTGCTTAGAGAGGTAGAGACTTGCAAAGGAATTTCCAAAGGATCCCAAGGACTTAGGAGCAAGGTCAAGCGGATGCCGAGATTGAGGTATCCTGCCTAACCGCCATGCATGCGTGCCCTTTCTTGACCTGGGAGCTTCACTGGAGTCAGAAAGATAATACCCAGGGAGGGGCTGTCAGTTAGCTGCACAAGGCTCAGCAGGAGCAGCCTAGAGCTAAAGCAAGCAGAATGCCCAGAAATCAGAGCAACCCAAACTGACCTAGGCACTCTGCATATATGTTACTGTTGTGTAGCTTGGTCTTCTTGTGGGACTTCTAACAGTGGAAACAGGGGCTGTCTCTGGCTCTTATGCTGGCTTTTGGGATCCTACTCCCCATTCTGGGTCACCTTGCCCAGCCTTAATACAAGGAAAGGTACTTAGTCTTACTGCAACTTGATATGCCATGTTTTGTTGATATCCATGGGAGACCTTTCCTTTCCTAAACAGAAATAGAGGAGAGGGTGGGAGCAGAGGGGGTGGGTAAATGTGAGGGGCTGGGAGGAGGGGAGGACTGTGGCCCAGATGTAAAGTAAATACTAATTAATTAATTAAAAAAGAAAAAAACACCAAAGCATGGCTTTCAGGAGGTCTCAGCTTTGGCTTTGCTGCTCTGTAAACACAGAGGCTCTAAAGGAGAGTTGGTAATGCCAGGTGACAAGACCACACATATCCTGAAAAGTGGATTTGTGTGAATAGATTCGAGTGGGGTGTGAGCTAGGTAATAAAAATGTCTAATAAATCTTAACTGGCCTCCCTTCAAAGTCTTAGTGGAGCGTAAGATGGGAGGGCCCGGCCACCAGGTTGACTTAGCCTTGTATCCAAGCTGCAGACTGGGCAAACAATGTTTCTGGGGGAAGTTGAAATCTGTCAAATAAGATCTTGCTGCCATAATTGTTAAGGGCCCTGGGGGAAAATGCACCCAACGTGACAGCCCAGGAAGCCTTACCAACATCTCCAGTGCCATTGAAAGCCCCTCCCCTGCCTTCTGACTATCGCCATCTCTTCCTGAAGTTCAGTGGGAGCAATGGGTACAACTTTGAAAATATACCTTGTGTATTATATGGTGGGCTCTGCCGTGGATTACAGCTTTCTACATGGAAAAGCTTAAAGATTTCCATGTCAGCCCAATCTTTGTCTTCATGTGAACTGTGACGCTTTAAAAAAAAAGTCTTGGAGCATCCCACTCCAAGCCCCCATTCCCAGCGGCTGAGGTAAACTTGCATCAACTTCAACTGGGTCAAATGGGAAGGAGAATATAACTTTTTCGGTTCCTGTGAGGAACTGTGATATGAAGCCTGTTTGTTGTTCCACCTGTGTGATGGGTACCTCAGACAGACGACCCATCTTGCCTCTAGGCCTTCTCCTAGAGTCTAGGAGAAGCCAGAGACCCCACCCAAGCTGCATCAGTGACCCCTTTAGAGTTAGGATTCCATCTCAGATCAGTCCATCCTAATACGAATAAGACCCAAACCTCTAGAGAAGGAGCCAGACAGTCAACAAGTGGAGCAAAGATGGACACTACAGGGCTTTGCTTATGACAAAATAATAGTCCCCCATGTCAGAGTGCCCTCTCTTTCCAGAAGCACATTGTTGGCACTCCCGGCTCTAGTCCTGTCTACTGTGAACAAATGCAACAGTAGACATTGGGAGCAGATGGGACAATAGCTAAAGACTGGACACAGGGGCCACCTTAGCGATGGTGGTGGCAGCTACCTAGGTGTAGGCATCCAAGGCTCTGGGAGTTCCTGGTCCTTCTCGGAACCATGACCTGGCATTTAGATTGCATTCATAGCGTGACCTTAGACCACAAAGGGCACTTGGCCATCTTGGATAGATCCAGGTCAGAAAGCTCCTTCCTTAGCAGAACTTACTCCATCTCCTCTTGTTCACCACCTCTGGGTCTGGTCTGAATATCTTCACATCTTCCTGGGACCACTACTTCCATATTTAAGGCAAATGGCCCACCTCATCTAGTCTTTTCATGATAAGGTTTTCAGATCCTTCACCCCGAGCAACACTTTCTTGAGTGTGAACATGTATCACATTGATGTGTTTACATGTGCTGTGGTGATGTGAACTCAACGCTACTCTGAAATAGGCCTAGTGTCCCCCTGCATGTGGGACCTCAAAGCCACAAGAGAGGTATGACTTCTTTCAACATTTTCTCCAGGTGAAATATTCTCCCTTGTGATTCCTCATGAGAAGGGTGGGGGAGGGTGGCGTACTGTGAAGGTCAAAAGGCCAGGACGTGGCTGCCATTCTGAAGACTCGCATAATAGATGCCATCTTCCCCAATCCAGTGATCTGAACCCTTCCTCAAATCAATGCAGGCTTCCAGAGGGCACAGCACCCATCATCTCCTCCTGAGTCCCTTCTTGCCCAGGATATTTAGCATGGCAGGCACGGCAAAGATGACTTCACCATGTGGGGTGAGTCTGACTCACTCAGTCTTTGAGCAAGATGAGCTCACTGGGAGTCTGGCCAGAAAGCACTGGCTGCAGGAGACAGACCGACCAAAGGCTTTTTGCTGGCTCTTGTCGCTCTAGTTTCTTGAATGACTTTCTTGAACTACTTTCAATCATTTAGAAAGGACACAAATAGGGTGCAAAGTCTTTGTTTTTCTGGAACTCTTTAGAGTGTGTGGTTGGTGTGATGATTGCCACTTCCCAAAACTTTGGTGTATACACCCTACAAACAAGGCTGTGCTCCTGAGCTGACACCCATCATTCTCTGAGCATGTCCTTACTTTTGCCCCAACAAGACATTCAGTCTCACCTGGCCTTATACCATATACTCAGCCTGTTCTCCTCCTTCAGAGAATCTTAGCCACCTGCAGCAGAGAATGACAGAAATGAAGATCTGGGTGGTAGAGGCATGCTATTTGGAATGGGGGTACCTCCTAGGCCTATTTGGAAATAAAGAGGTAAACACAGGTGCATTTATAAGCAGATAAATGCTACTCATATAGCTGCATTATATCAACTATCATCCACGAATGTGTTATCAGCCTGCCTGCCTGCCTGCCTGTCTATCATCTACCCATTCATCCAACCAATTAACTATGGGTCACAGAGATTCTAAAACCCCAGTACTAGAGATTCACTTTATCTTTTTTTCCATTTGATATCTGTAGTTAGTCTCTTTGATAGTGTTCAGCCCTGGTTGTCTTTAAATTATTTTTGGCATGTATGTGTATATGTGCATGTGTGTATTCAAACATGTAGGCGCATCTGTGAACATGCATACAGAAAACAGAGATTAGTGTTGAATGTCTTCTTTAATCATGCCCACCTTATCCATTAAGTATGTTTCTTACTTGAATGTAGAGCTCGATGACTTAACTTGTCCAGTTACCTAGCTGGCCTTACCTCCCAAGCGCTAGGGTTATAGATTGGCCTCCAGCTCCACATGGCACTCGCTTGCTCTAATCGTCAGGCCTGCACAGTAAGTTCTACCCACTGAGATGCCTCCACAGCTCTAATGGATTTTTAAATGGATCAGTCCCCCCATCTACAACCTTTCCATCCCTGCCACCACCCCTCCTGGCATGGATGCTCTGTGACTTTGCCTTCTAGTTGCTGTCCTGTTATTCCTTCAACTTGTAGAAACCCTTCCTCTTTCATGGGCCCACAACCCCTGGGGACCCTTTGTGTACTGCCCCTCACCCAGCTGTGGCTGTGACACCCAAAGCCAGGTTACGTTTGTTGGTCCCCTGTCATACAGAATGGGCTTGGTACCTGAGCTCTAATGCTTTTGCAGGGAAGTCCACTGAATCTGCTCTGGCTCTAATGCTTTTGCGGGCAAGTCCACTGAATCTGCTCTGACCTGGGCTCTGGGCACCTACTTGGACTTGAGACTTACAGATTACTCATACTAATCTTGTTCTCTAATAAGGCACTTGGAAGCCAATTCTCTCCTACAGTTGGTGTGAACAAAATGCAGCTCGGTGATTGGAACAGAAGCACGCAGGGTCCTGCGTGGGTTTGTCTGTCTTGGTGAGCATCCTTCCTTGCTTTGCATCTGCTTGCCTTCCTTCATCTCCTAGCTACTGGGGATAAGAGTTGCTTCATTCCACATGGCCCAACTGGATTTGAAGAGCCAGGACTCTTTTCACCCTCTCCTAAGTGTCTGGGGACTGAAAAGTTCAAGAAAGAAAGGGACAGAAAGGAAGTAGAGACAGCGAGCTAGGGAGAGGGAAGTAGAGTGAAAGAGACAGGAAGAAAAGGAAGAGGAGGAGAGGGGAGGGGAAAATGTCTTTCTAGGGTCCCATCTGTAGAGGTGGGACCTTTCTATTTTATCCAAATGAAGGAGTAGAGCCTGGCAAATGCTGGACTTTGAAAAGGCAAAAGCCAGGCAACCTGTGTGTTGGCATACTACGGTAACGTGCCTAGGTGCTGAGAACACCTTTGGGTAATAGGTAGATTATTCCATCCTGAGCCACATTAATGGAGTGCCAGTTGAGCTCTCTGAATGCAGTTTGGCGCTAGTTACAGGAATAACCCTAGCACCTGCTTGGACTTTAGACTTGCAGATTAACTCATAATAATTTGTTCTCTAATAAGGCACTTGGACACTGACTCACTCCTACAGTTGGTGACTAGAACAGAGGCTGAAGATCCAGTACGCAAGGGTCTGTGCTGGTTTGCCGTGTTGAGCATACTTGCTCTGCATCCAATGGCCTCCCTTCACCTCTCACCTACTAGGGGTAAGAGTCATTTTATTTCACATGCACCTACTCGATTTGAAGAGCCAGGTTTTTCTACATTTGTCACTTGTATTTCACAAACAATTTTGATAAATATGACCAGAAGGTTACAAAAGCATGAGGTGAGTGTTTTTTATGAGCAACAGCACTAAGGGATGTGGTTCTCAGAGTGTGGTCAATGGGCTAGCTGCATTGCCAAAACCAAGGATGTGGTTGGAAGTGTGAAACCACAGGCTCCCCTATTGGAAATGGAGGCATCCAGGAGTATATAACTGGGTAATTGTGAGACATGTTAAAGTTTGAGAAGCACATAGTGCTTCAAGAAATGTGGCACAATGCAGTGTATGTAACACTACTGGGTATCGAATGGTTCAACTAATGGTCCCTTAGACCAGCCTGTACCTGGCTGTAGGTAAGCCCGACAGGTTGAATTCTGAGCAAGTCAGCCCATGAGTGGTGCATCTATCAAGCACACAGGATAACTAGGAAGCAACAGAAATGTGGTACAGAGAGAGAGAGAGAGAGAGAACCACAGAAGGAACCTATTTGGGTAGGGATGTCTACAAGTCACTGAGGAGCAGCAACACTGATGCCTCAGCCACCCCACCATGGAAGCCAGGGAGAACTGGCTGGAAGGAGCTATGGAGAGGGACATTGAGGACCCATCACATGTCTGCTAATGGAGGAAGGGGAGGGGGAAGATGGAACTCAAATGCAGAAGCTTGGGTCACGTGTCCCCTCCCTACCCTATCTGTGCCTGCTCAGAGTTGGCATTGGAGGAGGGTGGTGGCTCCAGGGCACAGGATGTCTGTTTGTGATCTGGTTGGATAGAGATAACATCATCATCATCATTGCCCAGAGACCAGATGTGTGCAATATTGAAAAAGAAAGCATGTGATCTGCTGACAACACTTAATGGGTGATTCAAGGGGCCTTATTATTCCTATCCATCACATCTGGCTGGGGAGGTGCTGGTCTCCCAGGCATGCAGGCTGGGCTCAGGCACCTCCACTTGGGCTTTTCCTTTCTCTTGGAGGTGACAACTGGTGGTCAAGTCCCTGGTTGGATGAGTGGTAATGAGTCTTGGCACTGAGGGGCATTAAAGGGAATGTAGAGAGGTTCTCTGTTGGTGATGGGCTGGCCCATAGTGCTAAATATGGCTGACAGCTCAAGCAAGATCTCTGACTGTGAAAACAGCTACCTATAGGCAGGAGACTATCAGAGTTGGTCAGAGACTTTTGTTTCTGTGATTTGAGGAGACAGATCTTCATTATTGAGTAGCGTCTCTCTCTCTCTCTCTGTGTACGTGTCTGTATGTATGTGTGTTTACATACATTCTTGTGTGTTTGTATATACACATACACACTTTTTTTCTTATTTGGGCAAGCATTATTCACCAGGAATATGAAGTCAAGTACCTCATATAAACATATTCTGAATTAGTTAAATGGAAAGCTCCAATTATCCCCCATGCCAGTAAGTTACTGATGTCACAGCAGTAATAACTCAGAGATGAAGGGAGCTGAGTCTGACTTCTCTCAGTTATATTCTGGGGGAAATTATGATTCTTGTATTTTTATGCCTCATGCATCAATCTACCACACATTAATTGGACAGCTATTAAATAATGTAGTGCTCTCTGGGATACACAGGGATACAGAGCAGTGCTTGCCCCAGAAGATGTTCATCCCTCTTCTGCAGCATCTGAGGAAGATGAGGTGAGGGTGAGGGCACCACCTCTGACGGAACACTCAGGGCTATGACAGCATCAGTGTAGCTAAAGAGTTGGCACCAATTTCCCTGCTCCAAACCACAAAGGTATTCAAGGCCCCAGCCTGCATGTAGGCACATGCATCCTGAGGCTCAACCACAGTACCAGCTGTCAACTCAGTCTCATGCGTATCGTTTTTATCACATTCCAAGGTGCAGCTGGGTCTGCATAGGACTATCCCGGTCCCCTTCCACAGAGAAATGACAGCTAATCTGAGTTAGTTACTTAATCCCTCCCCCCAGTTACCTCTCTCTTTTGAGACAAGGTCTCCTGTAGCCCAGGCTGCCTTGAATTTGCTGTGTAGTTGACCTTGAACTCCTGGTTCTCCCACCTCCATGCTGGGATTGCAGGCATGCAGCCACCATACCTAGTTTAGCTATTTTGGGGTTTAAATCTGGGACTTTATGCATGCTAGGCAACCACTCTACCAGCCTGGTGTGGGAGAATTGTCTGTATTCTGTCAATCATGTTTTAAATGAATGTTGATTGGCCAGACAGGAAGTAGAGGTGGGGCGATGAGAATAGGAGAAGTCTTGGAAAGAGGAAGCCCATTCTGCCCAGTTCTGCCCAGATCACAGAAGAAACAAGATGTGACCTATCCCACTGAGAAAGGTACTGAGCTGTGTGGCTAACATAGATAAGAATAATGGGTTAATATAAGTGATAAGGGCTAATAAGAAGCCTGAGCTAATGGGCCAATCAGTTTATAATCTTAACCTCTGTGTGATTTTCTTTGGGGCTAAATGGCTGCGGGAACTGAGCAAGCCCTCATGTTACACCAGCCGAGCTGTGTACCAACTTTTGGATTAGTTCTTTGGAATGCAAGTGGGGCACCTAAACCATTAGCAATGTATTGCCCCACCCTTCTAAAGACTGGAAGTTCAAGATCAAGGTTTCCACAAGGCTATGCCACCTCCCAGACCTCCATGAGAGGTTGCCGCCTCTTCCATCTTCTGCTGGAATCTTTGATTTCCTTGACTTTCAGCTATATGCTCCCGTGTGTGCCTCCATCATCATGTGTGTTCTTGAGTCTTTGCATTGTCATGTGGTGGCTCTGTCTTTCCTAAGGGTGTCAGTTATACTGAGTATCCAACTTCAAGACAGCTCTATCTGAATTTATTCAGTCTGCAGAGACACTATTTCTAAATAAGGACACATTCTGGACCGCAGGTAGACTCCAACATATCTTCTATTGGGGAAGATATAATTCACCCCCCCAAATATCCAGAAATTTATAGTCTCCAAATCTATTGTCTCCCAAGCACAGGCTGGAGCTGGATGTGTCTCATGTTGGGATGAGTTTTCCTGGATGAGCATGTGGGGTACACAGTGGCTCAACATCAATGGGGTACCAGTATGTGTAGGATTTGCCAGCCATTCACATGGGGCTCCTTCCTATTTTTTATTCCCCAAGACAAGTATCTGAACAAAATGCTTAGACACTTTGGGGCATTTGTGACTTACAAAATAGGGTGTTAAGGTGGAGACCCTTGACTGAACTCTCACCAACTCCGGTCAAAGCAGATCTCATAATTACACACATGCCCTGGAGATCTGAGGTCTGACCAGGAGCAGATTCAGTAGGCTGGTTCTCTTTTGCATTGGCTATGTGTATTTGTTAGCAATTTGTTGTTCAATAGAGGCATACCCCTGACTCTGTGTGTGTATGTGGAAAGGTGTGTATGTGTGTGTGCATGTGTATGGAGTGTGCGTTCATGTAGAGTGTGGGTGTGCATATGGGGTGTGTATATATATGTGGTGTGTGTATATATGTGTATGTGTGTGGTGTATGCATATGGGTGTGTTTGTGTGTGTGTGGAGTGTGCATTCATGTAGAGAGTGGGTGT
>LOJH01020604.1:274-12712 GCA_001685095.1 Ellobius talpinus
TAGACAACAATGAGAACCCTAAGAGAGACATACATAGGTTTAATCTAAATGAGTAGTAGAGAAAGGCAGGTAAATTGGGAGCATGGCGACCTTGGAAGAGGGTTGAAAGGGAGGGGAGAGGTGGGGAGGGGAGCAGAGAAATGTAGAGATCAACAAAAATCAATAAAAAATCCTTACAGTACTTGTGTATTCTAATGTGAACATAGTATGCTATCTCTGATAAACTTAGCTAATTTTCTACCATACCCTCCATCCCACATATATATTAATGAAAGAAAAAGACTCTGTAGTTATTTCTTGTGGCAAATGATTCTGGGTATCATTGGGAATTCATCAAAATTTGAAGTACTTTTATCAATTTATCATCCTAATTCTATATTATGAATGTTATTGTTTATGAAAGGGAATATTTTTAGGAGTCTATAAAAATGAGTATAGGTCATAAAAATTCTGATCACTAATAAGCACATAGCAAACTACTGCTTAAAAGAAAAAGACAAG
Organism: Ellobius talpinus; assembly: GCA_001685095.1. Taxonomy (NCBI): domain Eukaryota; kingdom Metazoa; phylum Chordata; class Mammalia; order Rodentia; family Cricetidae; genus Ellobius; species Ellobius talpinus. The sequence continues at coordinate 776 of LOJH01020604.1, forward strand.
ACTCAATACTCATACAAAACTGTATAGAAAATCAACCATTCAAAACAGTAGAAATAGAATAAAGATTATTTTATTTTAAACTGAAAGAAAATATTATAATAGAGGACAGTAAATGGTACATCCAGTAAACAAGAGAATAATTCTATTGCTTGTCAGAATGTGATAAACTGATACTGTTTATGTATATAATTCTTTTATCTTAAGATACAACTTATCTGAATTTTAACTTCAGGTTGGAATTTACTTTATAGATGTAAAATAAAATAGTTGAAAGAATAATTTGTTTAAAAGATATAAAATGTAATGTTTAATTAATCATCTAGGATCCAGCCAGGTGAATCAAGAAAAATACCTTAATTTTGATTAAATGACTGACAATATTAAGATATTATATGTCTCAACTGGAAAGTTTATCATAACCAGAGAGCAGTGAGAAAGCAGTAATTGGCCTGGATACCCTCTCTTGATTGTGAAGCTTGTACTACTCCAGCAATTTTCCCACTCCACACCACCAGTGGCCTTATGTTTCTATTCAAATAGTAGCCAAAAACTCTCACCTTATGTCACAACCCTGTGGACAACAGAATAGGAAGGGAATGGCAAAAAAGTCCTCTTTTCTATCATTGATTTGAGACATTAATGCTTCTAATTTTTCATTATAAACATGATGAAAACATTGTTCTCATAGAGATATAAAATGAACATATGTCAACTGTTTAAACATATTAATATTTGTAAAAATTTTGGGGATGCAAAACCTACTCACATCCCAAACACATATACAATGAACACAGTCTCAAACGAATTTGACAACATGTGTTACTTGTCATTATTCATTAGCAGATCTGCAAATTATTGTTCTTTCAGTATAATGAAATTATTTTCATTGTTATGGAATAATTGACAGTCACAATTATATTCTACAGTTTAACTCTCATCTGTAGGAGGTTAAAATAATAGTCAAGGTAAGGACAATAGAATATGAAAAATACATTTTATCAGGTAAGGAGTAGTAGACAATTTAATCAAGTGTACTAGACACAATTTTGATGTGGTTGAAAATCAATCGTAAATTATATTTATTCCCATTTGTATGTCTTTGAATTTGTTTTTCTTGCAGAAACTATTTTATCTAATGTTTGAGAATTTTATACATACATACATACATATATAAGGCATTTTGGTAAAGCCTAACCCAAAAGGTTTTCATGTCATTGAAAAGCATATACCAAGTATATGTTTTGGGGATAATTAACTACAATAGCTTACTTTTTTAACCTGTACTGTTTCATATCCTATGTACCCACTGCTACCAATTGTTACTGATGCTTATTATTAACTCTATCAATATGGAATTGAATTGTACATATTCTTCCAAACTCTGATCCTTCATAAAAGTTATGTCTCACCATAGGGGTCAGAAAAAGTATCAATGCCCCATATCAGTCTCTAGTCCCTCATGAATCAACATATTTTATAGTTTTCTTGTTACTTCAGCTCAAGGTGGATAAGTTAACTTAGAATAAGACATAGTAATTCTAATGCCCAATTATCTTAGTATTACTATTCTTTATTTTTTATACCCCAGTCTATGATGCTTAAGGAAATCAAAACAGTAGTAACAAAGCATCTCGAAGGACTTCGGAGCCATTCCATCAGAATTACATTCTTCTGTTTTGTCTCAAGTAACATGAACTTTTTCTCAAGAAGGGATAATTAGTGTACTACTCACATTCTCCAATTCCACAAAACTCAGAAAGAATCCATTGATGCCACACTTTTCATGAACCTGATAATGAGAGACGTGTTTATCTTTTTCTTAAAATTCTTTTGCAAGTCAACCATTTAGATTCCGAGTACTTTCTTCTTATCATCAATTATTTTTTTAGACTGTTATTAAACCACTGAATGCACAATCCTGGATTGTCTTTCCCTCAGTAATAAAGATTTTATCTAAGAAAATTTTTCAATAATTTCTACAGTATTCTCCTCTTTCTCTTCCTCCTTCTTCCTCGCAATTCTTCCCATGGACCACAAGTTATTGGGTGTCAAGAAGGGCTCCTTGGTGAAGACTGAACTTGTTATCTCTATCTTATACATACTTTATCTTGTAAAAATTTCAAGAGAACATCTCCTCTACATGCCCCATTATGTCTAGTTTTCCTGCCAAACGAGGCTAATAGAACAAACAGTATCCTTTAGAGTGTTTCCATTGCAATTACTTCCTTACTTGACACTTACCCAGGGAAGGCAGAATCTGAATCTCAGTTGAATGTATTTTTACCCACATTAAAGGCCATGCCATGAACTTCCCAGCCTGTTTTCAATCTAGATCCTTTCATGCGCAGTCAAGGATAGCAATATGTTCTCTAGTCCATTACCATTGTGGGCAATCTTACTTATGCCTTCAATCATCCAGAAGAAATGTTATACAGTATCAAGGAGATGTACTTGTACACCCTAGGATTTCTGCCAATAATATGTTTCTCTCCACGAAGGCATCCTGCTCTTGCAGAGGACCAGAGTTTGGTTCCCAGCACTGACATAAGATGGCTGGAAACCACCCTTAACTGGAGATGCAGGGAATCTGACACCCTTGACCGTCTTGGACACCTAAACTCACACGAACATACTCACATGGACACTCATGTAATTAAAAATAAATTTAAAAAAATGCCATCAATGCCTCCACCACTATAGTAAAAAGGCACAGCATACAGTATTGCCCAGGGAAAGTAGCCATATTGAGATTGCTCTTAAGAGACTCTACATGGATCAGCCACATTTGGGTGTCTCAAAACCCGTTGTAGAAATGACTGGGTCATTATTGAGTCTTCTGGTTCCTGATTAGGCTCCATTTGTGTTCTATGTTCTGTTTGTTTCTGTGAAATAATTCTTTGATACAAAGTAAAAATTATCACTCCAGTTGGTTTTAAAAATGCTGATTGGCCTGTACCCAGGCAGGAGGTACAAGCAGGGTTATCGAACTGAGGACACTGCGATGAAGAAGGGCAGAGTCAGAGTTGCCGGCTGAGGGAGAGAGAGCAAGATGGGCACACTGTACTGAGAAAAGGTACCAAGGCATGTGACATAGATAAGGAATACAGGTTAATTTAAATATAACAGTTACCTAGTAACAAACATGAACTATCAGCTGAACATTTATAATTTATATTAAGTTTTCAAGTCAATTATTTGAAAACTGGTTGCCAGTTATTTGGGAACAGGCAAATAGGACTGAAAAACATCATCTACATTTTTTCCTATGGAGACATTAATAAATTGTGTTTACCCCAGATCATGCTGAAATGATGAACCAAAGAAATATACCTACCCAATTCTATCTTAATGTGATTAATTTGGGGGTGACTTTAGGAGTATGAGTGAAAGTTACTTATAGGAGCATGTATGACTCTTGACTGTCTGAGTCATCAAAATTTTTGCTCCAGTGTTTATGACAATTCATGTCACTGCAAAAGATGCAGATATCTCTTCTGATTGGAGCCACTGTTCTCGCAATGCTTTGCTCTAGCAATTTTTATTACTTAAATAAATATGAGAAGGGGCTTTTTGAATCTTATAAACTTCAGGAAACCTCTTAGTTCTTTAAGTTTTGCTAGCTCAAAAAGTCACTGGACCATCTGTCCTTCTCCCAGAGGAAATATTTCATTTTAAGACACTTTCCATAGAATGATAACATTCTCTCTTTAAGAAATTCCCAAGAGTCTTATTCTATCAGTAACTGCTTTCAACATAGTCATTTACTCTAAGTAACCTTACTCACTATTGCAAATAGAAAGAACAAGTGTTCCATTTATCTTTTAATTTGTCCTTGACTTGCACAGAAAAAATAGGGCATCAGAAGGAGGAATGCTAAGAGAGGAGAGGGAAAGTCTAAAGTGTGAAAGGTGAAGAGAAGAAATGGAGAGTAAGAGTGGGAATATGAGAGGACAGAGAAAACAAACAGAAGAAATGCAAAGAGGGGACGATAACCACTCTTGGCTTGAAACAAAACCCGAAATATCCTAAACATACAGCCCACAGCAGTTCTCTGGATGATAATGTAGATTGGGTATGTACTTTGTACTTAGGATATTATTTCAGGCAGGTCTGAAGGGGGAAAGAATAAAGAAGAATTACAACACTAGAGGCCTTGGAGCTGTGGCTGTGTGGTAGGAATTATTAGAATCCACAATTTTACATAACGGTATTGCTGACAGGTTTGCAGTTTCACATTCCAATTAAATAAATTCCGTGATTTTTCTTTTTCTTTGGTTGAATCTTAAGATATATGAAGATGGTTTCAAATTATTTTTTATGTCTTTTAAAACCATTTTGTTCAATCCTAGCCCCTTAAAACAGATGAAATTAGAAACTACATCACTAGGAAATAAAACTAAGCCATAAAATAGTTCAGCTGCAAACACCCAATCATAACTGCTTTCTGAAATATCTAGCCTTTTCTTCATTCTCAATGTTCAAGAAATTTTCCAGAAAATATACAGGTAAAAGTGATTTGTTTGACAACAGATTAATGAAAATAAAGAATTTCTCAACTGAGTGTTTTTAATATGAAGTTTTTCATGGAAGGATATTTTTTAGTCAACAGAAAGTACTTATGTGCTTTTGTAAGGAGTTCTCTAAGCTGTCACAAAATCTTTTAGATGTTTATAGACAATTATGAACCTATGAAAATATTTTAGTTGCATTTTAATTATTACTTTGATACATATGTGATTTTTCAAACTTGCCAATGAAATGAATGTTCTAAGCATAAATTTTTTGAATGAATGTTGAAATATCTATAGCTTTACAATTCTTAAAAATTATCACTAGCATCCATCGCTATTGTTATTATTATATTTTAATGTCAATATGCCACAAATTAGAATCACCCAAGTCATCTTTCTTTTCTGAGACTTTCAGTGTGCCCACACCTTTCCACAATGACATCTGAGCCTTAGCAGGAAAAGATCATGATTTTGATGTTGCACTTAAAGCCAATAACGCTGAATTTGCTTGTTCTCTGACTTTAATAATTTCATGGCTCGGCTCTGTGCTAGCACCATCTCCTAAGAAAAGCAAGTTCACCTGTAGATGTTAGAGAGATGTTTGAGTGTAGCCTTTAGGACTGAGGTAAGAGTTAATCTTAAAAGCAGTTTTAATACAGTGCTAGTAAAACCATAGTTGCTTGAATAGAATCTAAAACCTTTAATTTACTAAAACTGCATAATCTCTAAAAGTAATCTGTAAACATTTGCTTTTATGTGTACAGATAAGTAGAGTCTTTATCCCTCATGAATGAACTTCTTTTTGTAACAGATGGAGAATACCAACAAAAATCACAACAAATCAAAATGTGGAACTCTTGAGCCAAATCCCACTGGATGAATCTGCAACATAATTCCCACACCTAAGGCTCAGGGATAAATATGGAAGAGGGGTAGAATACATGTAAGGTCCTGAGGATCTGGGGGATTGCTGTGGGATTGTGACCCATAGTGATGCTCAAAGCTGTACCCATAAAGCCTCACAACCATGATTTCTCAAATGTGAGTTAAACAAGAATGACACTAATGAACAGTGTAAAATAGACCTGGGAAATTCTATAAGTGCTCAACTACACACAAAGAATTTTAGGCAACAAAGAAGAGAACTTATCTTACTCAAGGAAGATTATATCAATTGGTTGTCCAGTAGCAAATGTTCATCCCTGTAAATATACATGCAAATAACCTCATACAACTGAGCAGGTTATATTTATGAATAAATATGTATGTCATATTGTCTTCATTAGGGTTTCTATTGCTGTGAAGAGACATTATGAAGACAACAAATCTGATTGACTAAAATATTTAGTTTTGTAGTTTACAATTTAGAGGTTTAGTCTATTAACATCATAGCTGGATATGGCATTTTGCAGAAGACATGGTTGAGGAGAAGGAGCAGGGAGTCCTATATCTTTATCCAAAGGCAACAGGAAGTGAATTGAAACACTTGGAATAGCTTGAACATAGGAGACCTCAAAGTCTAACCCCAAAGTGACACACTCCCTCCAACAAAGTCACACCTCCTAATAATGCCACTCTCTATGATCTTATTATAGTCAATTATATTCAAACAAACACATACATATTCACATATATATTCAAATATTCATGCAGTAACACAGAAAAAAGTTCAAGAGGAGAGCAGTCATGGGTATATGAAAGGTTTTGAAGGGAGAAATGTTGTAATTAATTTATAATATCAAAACTATAATTTTAAAAATGAAGTGAAAATTATAAACAGATATCAGCTAACAATAAGAAGAATATTATTATTCCAGAATAGGTTGGTAAAGTTTTGCATTCAAGAAAACAAATAAATTTTAGCACAAAGTTTTTGAGTTCTTGATAGGTCAAGAGACAAAATGTAAAGTTCTATAAGATAGAAAAAATGGACTTAAATACTAAAGGCATAGAGGATATACTCTATGTATTTGTAACAAATAAGTTTCCAAATGTAGATAAAGAAAAACATTTGAACCACAGAAGGCATTTTCAACCTCAAACAAACATGTCCAGAGAAAAACTACATGATCTATTATGGTCAAGATATCAATAATTAGAAAAAAAATTGCTAAAAGCTTTAATGGAAAATTGTCAACTTATCTCTAAGAGCAAACATGTTAAAACAGTGCAGACCTCTTGCTAGCACTCGTCAAAGCCAATAAAGCATAGAATGAGATATTGCAAGCATTGGAAGTAAATAACTTAAACGCAGGACTGTTGTATCCATCAAAGCTACATTTAAGTTTACATAGAAATAATGATATTTAAAGAGAAACACGATTTAAGAGGGTCATGACAGTCACAAAAGATACCTAAAGGAATATTACATGCAGAATTGCCAAAGAGATCCTTAACATAAATACTGAGTTTCACAATACCTAATTTGGAATCAGATTATAGAAACACAATACCAAGAGTTCACTCTAGGAAACCATACTTCAAGACTAATGAAATGGAGTGCATGACAAGAACATGCAATGTAGAAGGGATAGCTTCTTTAACCATTCCTTTGAGAACAATAGGATTTACTCAAATAGAATGAAACTAGACCCATATCTCTCTTCTTACAAATTAAATTCAAAATCATTCAAAGACCTTAACTCGAGACCCAAAACTTTAAAACTGCTCATGAAAAACATGGGGATAACGTTTCAAGGTTTGTGAGCATGGTGTGTCTGACAAGGGCTCAAGTAGAATAGCAAGTGAAGTGGAAGTGCATTGTATGATCAAGGTCCTACATAGAGAGGACACCAGTAGAGTGAAGAAAGAGCTTACAGAATGGGACAACATTTTGTCCCAAAGGCCAGAGATAAAGAATACTGTCATAAGATATCTAAAAAGAATTATTAATGGGATAAATGTGTTAGTGAACTGAATTCATGTTTTTCAAAGACAGAAATATAAACAGTCAATACATATTTGGAAAATTCTTCTCTTTCTTAACTTGCAGGGAAATGTATATCATTTTATTCAGAAAACTTTTGAAAACTTCACATTGTGTTTTACCCAACTCAGTGTCTTTCATTTTAACTTTGGGAGATGATGAAAACTAACACATAATCCTAAGAGTGGATAAAGTGGGTCACTTGCGACAATCATTCCTCTTTTGTAACCCTAAGAAACTGAACAATTTTTCTTTTGCCAGGTCCATTTTAGGTGAAGCTTCACCTTTGCCTTTAGCCCAAAGCATTAGGGGTGACTGATCATAGGCTGAAACCATAAACTGTTGTTATGAGCCCAAGAAAATATTTTTTCCTAGGTCATTATATTATGCATTTCCTCATATCAAAGAAGTCCTGGAAAGCATACATAGTAGCAAGTGTGTGAACATGAAACCCCAAACCCTTTACATGTGAACATTGTCCATTCTTGCTTGTGATACCCTCATGATCTGAACAACTCCCATAGGTCCAATGATGTGATTTAGGTATCAGTTTCCATCACACAAGTTTTTCTGGGATATTTAAATCATGTTAGTGTATCTCCATGGTTTACAGAAGTGAACAACGCTTTCTGCATGTTGGTGTTCAGATGTCTGTGAAGAGAGGAAAATTAATGCTCTCTGAATTTTCTGGTCATTAAAGAAGTGTGTGTTTTTTACATCATTAAATATTTGATTGACTTCTATAGTATTTTTATTAATTTTCAGAGCTCTTATAAGGCAAAGCCAGGATGTTCGGGGACTTTTTTTCACGTTTCAGGCAGATGACCTACACTTTTTAATCCAGACTTCTGATATTTTGCCATGAAGGCCTAATGCATTCTAGTCATTGTCCTTCATAAAAACTTCCATGCAGTGTTGTGAAAATATTGACCCACAAAATTCAATGTTAAAATACAAAATTGAAGAAAAAGATTACTGATTTTGAATTTTTTAAATAAAATAAATTTAATAATATTTGTGCACAGAATTAAATTGATCAGGTTGCTCACGCTCTGCAGGAGCTCACAGATTTTAGTTTTCAGCACCTGCCTCAGGTGTACAGGGACGCAACTTTTCCCACTCTCTCATATAAGAGGGAATTCAGGTTTAGAGACAAGAAGCAATCTCTATAACTCTAAAATGGTAAAATCAAATTTGAACATGTGTATTTTGTGATTTCTACATGTCAGCGTATTTTGCAGCCATCTTTTCTAATTGGATTTGTCTCTTTCAATCTGCAAAGTCAAATATTTAGTCAAAACTTTTCTGGCAGTTCTCAGAGAGCAAGCATAGGATATATTCAAGTGCCATAGCCATCTTTGTATGATCCTCTCTGTCTTCCTAGGCACTTAATTAGCTTTGGAAGCATGAGTACTGGTTGTGTGTGGCTTAAATTAAGTTCCATTCCTTGCATCTACTCAAAGTCAAGTACTATAAATTCCTCCAGGTCCCTGCTCAACAACATAAAAGTCAGCTCTCAGGTTTGGACCAAAGCCAGGTACAAAAGTGGATAGCACAATAATCTACACTGGTCTTTTAAAAAGATGGAATCAGCTGTGATTTGACTAAAGCAACAAATAATAGATTCAATTAAACAATATTTATGAATCATAAAAATATGTTGACTCTTCCAGATAAACATGAGTAAATATTTCTAAATCCAAAATTAGCATTTCCCTGTTTTGGAAGCAGTCTTACTCATTGTCCTTTGTGGTAATCTTATTTTATTTGAAGTTATTTAGCTTAAGAATCATTTTTGACAGCCTGATCTACATAGCACGTTCCAGGAAAGTCTCAAAAACTACAGAGAAACCCTGCCTCCAAAAACTGGAAAATAAAAAAGAGAAAAATCACTTTTGAATTTCCCCTTCCTTTGCTTCTAAATGTACACCAGCAGGACATTTGATTGACTTTTCACACAAACCTCTTGGCTTAGGAGCCTGGCTGTCAACCTCCAGGAGCCTAGAGTCAACCTCCAGGATTAAGTGCTGTTTGCCCAACCACTGCTGGGAGTGCAGACTTATGTTCCTCTGTGCAGATCTTACATTGATGCTGGGGATCTAAACTCAGTTACATCATGCTTGCACATAAATTTATCGACAGCCAATTTTCCAGCCCTCTGCTGTCTACTTTTGAAATAAGAAACTTGTTTTTCATGTATTCATTTACCTTTATCAATTATTTTATATAATACCATATAAAATATTTTAATATTCTATGTTTGAAAATTTCATATAAGCATGTAATTTGTTTTGGTCAAATCCATCCCCACTTCATCCTCTCCAATTCATTTTAAGAGACATTTTCTGAAATCCTTTTCAATTACATATCTTTAATATTCCATATGTGATATCTTTAGGAAATATAAAATAAAAGTTCTCATTAAAACATGTCTTGGTATATCCAGTATGCCTGTATTTCATTTTGCTTGTCTTTACTACCAATGTTCTTGATCAGTTTTTCAACTAAATTCCTAGATTATTTTCTACACTCCATATTCTTATTGAATTATTGTTGATTAAACCAAAGCCCATGAGGGAATGGATTCACTGATTAAAAAGAAACATAATAATGCTCTTACATTATGTGAAATGTATTTCCATGGGTATTTGATTTTACTTAATAAATTTCAAGCAAACTAAATCATAAGGTATTAATGAGATAGTGTAATATTTGATTTCCAAGTTCACACTTGAATAGCTAGAAAGTAGTTAGTCTTCCGAGGGTTTAATAAGCATTTACAATATTGTGGATCCTAACATTCATTCATTTAAAAATGTATTAAGCTAAGTAGGTATAAATAATTGAAAAGATACAACAGTCATTCATAGGCACTCTGCTTGAATGTTTGGAACCAGTTCTTAAGTGATTCTTCCTGAAGCCCCATTATGATGTTTCAAATTAGCAATGGAAAGCGGATAAATGGAAACAATAAGACTTTACAAGAGTGGAGCATTTATAAAGCCATATAACTGCCAGGGAGCATTTTAAAGCACCTTAAATGGGCTGATTAATGAATAATTTAAAGCCTCACAGTAGTTTGCTACTCCATGTTAAATGACCTTTGCCCCTTGGGCATCTGATGCAGACAAGTTCAGCCTTAAACAATGTAAGTGGTTAGAATTCATATGCTCACCCTAATACAACCATTTTAAAATCTGATTGATGATTGCATTTATTTTCTGTCTCTAAAGATTTCTTTATGTCCTTTCACAGAGAATGAATCACAACATGAATATGAAAAATTAGAAAAGAAATAAATGATGAGTGATCTTTACTAATACATACATTCACCTCTATGCTTTAGCAAAAGCGGTGGTAGGATGGTTGATTGCTTTTTTTTGTTTATGCATGCCACATATTTTTTAGCTTTTCATTTTTCTCATGCATTCTTTAGGTTTCTTAGCTTTAATTTTTTTCTTTTATTGAATGTAGGTTGTATTGTCATTTCTGAAAGTATATAACAAAACAGATTGGAATAAGACAAAACAAATAAATAGAAGACAAAAAAAAGACAAATTAAAAAAAACACAGAAAATACAAAGAAGAATCCCATAAAAACACAAGATTAGAAGGCATAATATGTACGTAAAGGACCTGTGGGACTTAAAAAAAAGAGTATCTTGACTCAAAATTAAAAAAAAACAAAATATGACCTCAGAAAGATGACTTTCTTAATGAAATGCCATGCTGATTTCCATACTGGCTGTACAAAACTTTGCACTCCGAACAGTAATTGTTGAGTATTCTCTTTCCTCTACATCCTTGACTATAGGAGCTGTCACTTGTTTTCTTGATTTTGGCCATTCTGATGGATGTAAAATAAAATCTCACAGTAGTTTTATTTGCCCTTCCCTGATGGCTAAGAATGTTGAACATTTTTTAACAGTATCTAAACCATTTGAGTTTCCTCTATTGACAGTTAACTGTTGAGTTCTCTACACCAGGAGACTGTAAGATCTCTGTTGATATTCAGCTTTTATCCAAGGTGCTCAGTTAGAATGCTGGGTGTTCTTTCCATTTTCTTTTATCTGTTGAGATCTGTCTGACTATGTGATCAGTATTGGAGAAAGTTCAATGGGATGTAGGAAGCAAGGTTTATTCTTTTGTATTTGCAAGGAATATTCTGAAATATCTATTAAGGACTATTTGGATTATCATCTCAGGTAGATCCAACATTTCTGTCTAGTTTTTGTCTGGATGAAATGTCTGTTGGTGAGAGTGGGGTGATGAAGTCTCCCATTAACAATGTTTATTAATTTAAACTCTAACAGTGTTTCTTTTATAAACTTGGGTAACCTGTTTGTAGTCAGACATTTCTGTCCTGGGAGGTTTAATATTACTACTTATAAATTTTTAGCCAATAGTTAAAGTTTGTTACTAGCTAACTTTTACATTAAATTAGCATGAGAGAATTGTCTGTATTCTGTCAATCATGTTTTAAATAAATGCTGATTGGCC
>LOJH01020605.1:0-20676 GCA_001685095.1 Ellobius talpinus
TGTTCAGTTTTCCTGCCTCCCTTTACTCTTTCAGCCATTAGCTGAAACAACTTTATTCATCAACCAATAAAAGCCACACATATACAGAAGGATATCCCACATAACATGTGTGCTAAATCAGAACAGAGATGTCCTTGGAGTGGATTCATTTCCACTATATAGGTCACAGGGCTTGCACTTCAGTGGCAGCTTCCTTTAACTGTGGAATTATCTAACAGGGTTCCAAAATTGCTTTGCATTTCTTTGATTATTCTGTCCTAGTAAATTTTTCATTTGGTTGGTTTATGAGTATTTTCTTATTGCTTTGTGATAAAAATATAAATCTATTATTTTTTTGTATGTGTTGAAACCATTCCTAAGTTTGTCTTTAAATATTTCCTGGTTCTTTTTTCAGCACCACAGACTTTTGAATTATTATCATAATCAATCTATTACTCTTTCAAGTATTAATTAGGCCTTTTTACTTCAAATTTATATCTATATAATATTTAATGTCCTTTCATATAAACATAATTGGAGTTCATAATCTTCTGTGGACCATCTATCCAGTTGAGAGGTAAACTTGAATTTGACTTTGATGCTGCTCCTTTTGGGCTCATTTGCTAATATTGAGGGAGTCAATATATGAGTGATTTGTGATTCAACTCTTGGTAGTGGCTGATGGGGAGAATGTGGGGAGCTTTCTTAAGCTTAAATAGACAATGTCTTACTGTATAGCAGGCACTTTTGAACCAATATCTCATAAATTATGACACAGAGACTTGTTGGTTATGAATGCACAGCCTTAGTTTAGGTTTCTAGCTAGCTTTTTAAAACTTAGTTTAACCTGTTTCTCTTCATCTATGTTTTGCCCTTTAACTTTCTTTTATTCTGTATGTCCTACTTCCCTACTTCCTCTGTGTCTTGCTGACTGGACGACAGTTGCCTAGCTGGCAGTCTCCTGGCATCTCCCTTTCTTTCTCTCTCATTTTCTCCCTGCCCACCAGCCCCAACTATCCCTCCTCTGCCTAGCTATTGGTCATTCAGCATTTTATTGGAACAATCAGGTGCATTAGGCAGGCAAGACAAAACAGCAACACATCTTTACATAGTTAAACAAATATTCTAGTACAAAATACTCCTGGATCAAGAGCACAGCTTCCTCAAGTTAACCTCATGCCTATCATATGTTGTCTTAAATATTACTAAGGAAATAACTACCCTTTCTGGGGCAGTGGAGCTACTTAATCCTTTGTCTCATTTCTATAGATTTTTATCCTCCTCTCTGAAATATCAGGCTTGCAGATATTTCCCCTCTCCTACAGTACCTTCAGAATGTTAAGGACAAAACTGCTGGATGAGGTATTGGCCTTCCCATGGCAAAAGTTGCTTCTTTTGCAAGGCCTGAATGGCTGGCAGATATTTTCTCTGGTCCTGCACACTACCTCTTGTTGTTCATCCTTATTTTCTATCTTCCTTTTCTTTTTTTATATTGCAGGATCTCTTCATCTAATCAGTGTGGCTTAGAAGTCACAATTCTTCCTACTGAGCCTGCCAAGTACTATGATTACATGCATGCACCACTATGCCTAATTTGCCTCTCATCTTTCTTCTAAGCACATGATGGAGGATTAAAAGATCCAGCAAAACTGCATGCAAACTCTCTCAGAGCCCCTGAGACAAGAGGTAGGGACTGCCAAGTAAGACATCAAGATGAACACACGAAAGAGGCCTTCTTTCAGAGACAGCCTGGAAGCTCTTTTTTTTTAAACCTGGGTTACATCTAATGGACAGGGCAAGGCATGTGCCAAGAAATGCCCAGGGGTGTCAAGCAAATATAAAAATCTCAGAAAGGATGAGACTGGTGGTGCTACTTTTGAGCTTTTCCCCTCAAGTTATTATCCTGGTCCTATTCTAAAGAGTGCTTATTCTTTCTTAACAAATTGTCACCTTTTGTCACCCTGTGAATAGTCCTACTCTTTTTCTGGACAAACCTCCACATCACCATTCAACTTCTTGCCCACTTCCACTGCTGGACCTGCCTCTTTTCTTGGGCCCTAACTTCAGAGGTTATAACTTCCTTTTTATTGTTTTATTTTGAGATTATATTTTAATTACACCATTTCTCACTTCCCTTTCATTATTCCAAACAATCCCAAATATTCTTCCTGCTCTACTTCAAAACCATAACCTCTTTTTTGTTAGTTGTTGCTGCAATGCAACACACACACACGCACACACACACACTCACACACACATGTGCACATGAGAGAGAGACAGAGACAGAGACAGAGATTTGTATACAGTCCTAAATATAGCTTGCTGAGTTCTTGAAATTTTACTTGTATGTATGTATGTTATCAGGCTGACCATTTAACACTGGACAACCAATTTCCATGCTCTTCTCTGGAAAGAGCCACTCTTATTAAGGATTATGCTCATTTGGCAAATTGGTTGTAGATTCTTTTTAACAACCATGATTTCACTACCACTGATCAGTTGACTAGGTTTCTACTACCAGACATGACATCTCTCTTTTTGAAAGGATGAGAGAACTGTTGGTTGTCCCCAAGGTATGTGTGCTACTGTTGAGACCATGCTAGTCATTGTTGTGGCTCATAGGTGTTGTAGGGGAGAGGGCTGCTTGTTTGTCCTGGCTGCCCAGGCTAACTTACACACAAAATAACCACACAAAAATTGTATAATTAAATCACTGCTTGGCCCATTAGTTCTAGCCTCTTAATTTGCTAACTCTCACATCTTGATTTAACCCATTTCTATTCATCTGTGTATCGCCACATGGCAGTGGCTTACCGGGAAAGATTCAGCATGACTGACTCTGGTGGCTTTATGGCAGCTCTCTCCTCTGCTTTCTTCCTCCTAGAATTCAGTCCTGTCTCCCCACCTACCTAAGTTTTGCCCTATCAGGCCAACCCATTTTCTTTATTTATTAACCAATGAAAGTGACATATAGACAAAAGGACCTCCTACACCACATAGGTATCATAACTGAGTAGGACTGTTTGTTGTCTCCATCCTTTGGAAGGTTTCATGGCAGCACCTTCTGGTGACATGAAAATTATTTGTGAGGGAGAGGGCATTCATCTCAGTCCCAGCTCAGAGACATCTAGGCTCTGTTTCTGAAGTGCATGGTGTCTTCAGGACTTATCTTCCAGATCTGGAAAGTAACAATGTTTTGGGAAAAAAACAATATGTTTTGGGAAAGTAACAGTATGCTTTGGGAGTCTCCTACACAGCCTGGCCAAGAACTCAAAAGAGGCTTTCTAATGCTTTTTTTTCTTTGTTTTATTTTGTGTTTTAGGTGGTCTTTGGCTCTTGGGAGGAATACCATTAGCCTTTGTGAGATATGTTCACTACCATTAAATATGTAAATTTGTACACTGAATTACATGTTATAGTTGTGTGTATGCATGTGTGTGTTACAAATAGATAATAATAATAAAATAATAATCTCTATGGCTTTTTAAATATCGATGGTGTTATTTCACCTATCTCCCATCATCTTCTGTCTTTGCCTCCCTCTCCCACCCTACAGGGCTCCCCCTCTTCTGTTCTCCCCTTTCAGATCACTAGTATCCCACCTTCTCCTGTCTTCCTTATATCCACTTTTCTCCTCCCAGTTGCTGCTAAAAGCTATGGCTTGACTGTTCTATTGCTTTTCTCTTAAACGCTAATGAAATGATCTCTGAGCTTCCTTTTATCTCACTTTTAAATTATTTTATTAAAGAGACTAGGAATACATGAAAATGGAAGTTCCCCATTAACAGCTGTGTCTCATTAGAGTTTTCTCATTAGAACACCCTTACTCCACATTCTCATGTGAATCATGAGAGTTCTAGTGTCTTTAAAGAAAAAGTCAGAATACACAAAGTACAAGAACAAGTATAGTTTCATTCTGGCCTGCATCTAAAAGAGACAAAAAAAGGAAGACTGATGAACAGACCCAACAAATCCCATGGCAAATGCAGGGACTGTGTCCAGTACAGAAATTCCGAAGGAAAAGTGTCATTCAATCATTCAAGGAGTAATTATTCCTCCTACCTCTTTACCTTGTCTTAAAGTGACCATGCCTCCATATGGGTGTTCTCTCCTTCCGAAGAGTGACCTTTAGTCAGGTCATGAGCCCCTTCCCAATGGGAATGCTAGGTCTCTATCCAGGCTAAAGATTTCATCCTCTAGACGAGAAGGAAATAGTTTTCTTCTAATGGACTTTTCCTGCTATGGTATCACTGAGAGAATGTCTTAAAATCTTAGCTCTCTGATAAGGTTAGCAGCAATATTATTTCGTAGACTATCAAGCTTTTAAATTTTTATCATAAAGAGGAGAGTCATGTTCTGAATGAGAAACCTAATTCAGAAAGTAACTGTGGTTTTAAATTTTCCTTAGCTCTATTTTGTTGTTATTTTCCATGTGTGTTTGTATCCTTTGTATCTCATATTTGAAACATAGGTACTTACCCTCTTTGTCATTGAGAAGGTCTGATTCTATTTTTAATTTAGGAAATGTGTGCTGGCTTTTCATGCACATACTTAAATAAATGTTCTTTAATTACAAAAATCAATATTAAAATAATAATTTCTTATCTTAATTTCATACTTGGAAATTAAGATACCATTTTGTAACTAGAGGTTGTAGGACAATAGACTGGGCTCCAGCAGCCCCAGCATAATTAAGAAAAAAGTGATAATGAAAATCAGAGAGATTTATCTAATGTGACTACACTGGGAAGAAGAGCAAATTAACTCATTTAGTACCCACATCCATCATCTAGGAATTTTCAGTGAGGTTTGTTTTAGTCAAAAGAGGAATCAAGCATATGTTCCATGCTTAAGCAATCCTGGACAAGGCATCAATTCTAGTTCTTCCAGTGTTTCAAAAAAGCCCTTAAGGCTGTCCATTTAATTAAGATCAGATTTTCTTCTTAGTTCTAGGGTTAAAAATCAAATGGGTCTATTTAACACTTTATTAAATTTATTACTTATAGTAGACACTCCTTGTAGAGGATTTTTGGATTGAGATTTACTAAGTTCAATTGTTCTAATTATGGGGAAGAATTCTTCCTATATTTCACTTTGTTTTGACCTTTTATCATTCAATGGCCAAGTCTTTAAATACTGACCACCATCCAATCCTCTCTCCTTTCAGAAACTTGCTGTGTATCCTGCTTTGCACAGTGGTTTCTGAATACTTGTACACAGAGACACATGGTGAAGACAACCAGTAGGGGGAAGGGTGAGGCAGGCGCTTTGGATAGGAATAAAGATAAATTTTAACTTCCATATATATTATTTAGATGGCTTCTGCTTCTGTCTTTTTCAGGACATAAAGCACATATATAGTTTAAAATTAGGTATAATAAGAGGTAATATAACATATAAGGAGAGTCAAAGTATATTTTCACCTTCCTTGTGTCAATATAACCAAATCAAATATATTCGGGTAGTATGGCCATAGGCTCCTAGTTCTATTTTTTAAAAAAAATTCTATAGTGATAAAGATGCACATTTAGAGTAATTACTATACCCCACTCAATAACATCAATAGATACCATCAATAGAACCACAAAGAAATTCAAGTATATTTGAGATTTTCTAGACTAATCTATCCTGTCTTCTCAGTGATGAAGATGAGAAATTATTTCAGAGAAAGAAATAGGAAATAATCTGAGGACATCATCTTTTCAGCACATATAAAAGATACTCATGTCAGTACTTTAATAAGAACATGAAACAGTTTCTCAGCATGCGTTATAAAACAGTTAAGCAGGGATCGGTTGCCTCATTGAGGCAGGAATGCCTTTCCAAACCAGTTTATCAAAGATACAAAATGATACAGTTCGGTGTAGCTGAAATGTGAAATGCAACTGGAAAACTGCCAGTTCCAAGAAACCACCATCTAGAAGATGACTAGGGAAATATCAGGAAGGGGAAGTGCTGCAAGGAGGGCCAGCTTGTTTGTCCCGGCGGCCGTCCAGCTAGCTTAGCCCCAAAATAACCAGACAGAAATTGTATTGATTAAATCACTACTTGGCCCATTAGCTCTAACTTCTTATTGGCTGACTCTTAAATCTTAATTTAACCGACTTCTATTAATCTGTGCATCACCATGAGGTGGTGGCCAACCAGCAAAGTTCCAGCACATCTCTCTGGCAGCAGATCCATAGTGTCTCCCTGACTCCGCCCTTCTTCCTCCCAGCATACAGCCTAGCTTCCCTGCCTAGTTCTGTTCTTCCCTGCCATAGGCTCAGCACAGTTCTTTATTAACCAATGAAAGAAACACATAGACAGAAGGACCCCCCACACACCAGGGAAGTAATTACAATGATGTGGTAAGATAATAATAGATAACAGAAAATTGCTTTTGTATTGTTTGGTCCTGAGACAAGGTTTCTCTGTGTAGCCTTTACTACCCAGAAATATGCTCGGTAGACTAGGCTGGCCTCAAACTGAGAGATCTACTTACCTCTGCCTCCCAAGTGCTGGGATTAAAGGCACATGCCAACATCAGCCAGTAAAATTTACTTTTTTAAAAAGCTGTTTTCATATATGCATCAATAAGTACTGAGAAAAAACTTGTGGAAGGAAGTCTTTGTTTTGGCACAGTTTTGAGGAATAGTCCATCCTGGCAAGAAGACAGGGCCGAAAGAGGTTGAAACCAGTGGTCCCATGGCATCCATAGTCAGGAAGCAGAAAGAGATTAATGCTGGTGCTCACCGAGCATCCTCCTTTGCATGCAATCTAGGACCAAACTCAGGAAGCAGCACTGCCCACTGTTAGAGTGAATCTTCCTATCCAACTGAACTAACAAAGAAATTCCCTCACAAGTAACACCCTAAAGCTAGTCTCCTGGCTGACTCTGGGTTGACAAATGATAAGTAATACTAAACACAACACAAAGTAATGCACATTTCACAGCTGATATTTTAATACAAATAAAAATCCAGATAGATCCCAATAAACTAGATATTCAGTTAAGAAAAAAAATATAAGGTTGTGTTAAAAAAGGAGGAGGAGGAGGTCAAGCATGATGGAAATAAAGCATGCAAAAGGGTGGAGATTTGTTGGAAACATTTGAAGGTTTTATTCTTCCCAAGCAAGACGGAAAGGTTCTAATAACTTTGGAAAGAAGGTTGATTCCATTGAGGAAGGAGTGGTTCTGTTAATGTGCTATCTATTTACTGACTGCTGTGTGCTTGCATCCTGTGGGACTGACTGTGCAGAAGGTACTAAACATGATTAACACTCAGTGCATTCATTTTCTCTGGCTGGTTTAACAAATTACATGCTTAAATCTCTCACATTCCTAAAAACTGGGAGCTAGAAATCAGGTATATATCCTAGTTTTTATATATAACATTACCTCTGTGTCATTTTATCATGCCTAGTTTGTGGTGTGTGAGTTTCCCTTTCTGGCATGATCATACCTTACTTATGATCTTAATGGCTACTATCTTTGTATTCCCACTTGCATGCACAGCTCGTGGCCATTTGCAAGATAATTCTAACATCCCGATAAACTCACTTAATTGCAATTTCTGATGTGTACTACTCCCACAAGACATCCTAGCCTATCTGGTATCTGAGGCTCTCAGGACAGTTTGGTGTTAGCTCCTTTCACCTGCAGCAGTCATCAGCTCTCTTTGATGTGTAGTGACATCTCTCCAGGCTCTACTTCTATGTTTGCATGCCCCTTCCTCTGTCATATCTACTTTCTGTCTCATTGTTTTAAGACATTTTATATTAGATTTTTAGGTGCATTCGAGCAATACAGAATAATTCCCTCATACTGGGATCCTCGATTTAATTATAGCTGCAAAACCATTTTTTCTTTAAAAAAAATTTAGTTTATATATTAGTTATCCATGTGCTCTGCCACACAGAGACTTTTTCAGACAAATATATACTGGAGCCCCTTCTCCACACTACTCCAATATCCTGCATGTATACATCTCTCTCATACCGTCATTAGGCCCTTTTGTTTCAACGACCCTAACGTAGGGCTTAAATCTTTGAGAAACATATCTATGTGGGGGTTTTCTGAATAGGACTCCAGTCTCTTAGGAAATACTGTCAACAACTGACAAATGGGACCTCATGAAATCAAAGGGTTTCTACAAAGAAAAGAAAATAGCTAATTGAGTGATGAGACAGCATACAGAATGGGAAAATAAATCTTTACCAGCTATACATCTGACAGAGGATTAGCAGAATACACAAGGAATTTAAAAAAATAGAAATAAAAAAATCAGACAGCCAAGCAAGTAAATGGGCTAATGAATGAACAAAGTTTTTTTTCCTAATAGAAAAATAGAACTCTAGGAATTCTTGGGAGTAGGATTTGATGTGTTTTGTTAGCTGTGATTTAACCTATAGCACTGTTAAGGAGTTTCCAGTCTGTTTCTATCACTGCATTTGTATGCACCTGTCTTCTCTAAGACACTTTCAGACTGTTCCTGGCCTTGACACAGAGTCTGTGACTCCTAGAAAGGGTGTCAGGTGCCTGCTCTAATGCCAGTTTTTATAGAAATTCTCTTGACCCCAAAGACTTGATACTAGGGCAACAGCTTCTACACAACATTCTCTTGGCAATCTCTGACTTATCATTCACCTTCTACACAAACACTAGGTACATATGTTTGTAAAACATATATATTACTTGGGTTTCTACATAGTAATCTGTATAGTTTTCAGAAACATAAAGATCATTCTTCTGTTAACAGGCATGCATACTTCTTCAAAACCGCTGGTCCATGTCTCACACATGCATGCACAGACAGACAGTCAGATACACACACACACACACACACACTTCTCTGATGCTCCATACATGTGTAGCTAACCACTCTACCTTGAAGTTCTTTGAAGTTCTTGCCTCCATTTGCTAATGCTGTTGAGGCATGACTGTTCCTCACCCTCTGTTATACATTAAAATTGTCTGCAAAGAAGATAATGCAAGTCAAATATTACTATGTCTGAGCTTTCCTAAATACCTTTCTCCAGCCTCTGAGACAAGGGATAGAATTCTGTCCCTGTGTCATGTGATCATGCTTAGTTCCTGTGTGTGAGCTTCTGTCATGATCACATCTTACACATACTCCTTAGTGGGCTTTGCCTGTCTTACCAGTTGCCTGTGCAGCTCTGGGACATCTACAAAAAGCTCCTAAGATTCTGGTGAAGTAAATTAAACAATGTTTTTAATATATTTAAATCATAATATTTCCTTAAAATTGTTTTATAATCATAAATATGGTGAATGAGTTAAGCAAAATACATCTAGATCTGCAAGAAAGATGTTGAAATCTCCTATAAGAAGAAAATCAGTACTGAATTAATGGTTCAGAAATCATTTCTGTCTCACAATAGTTACTACATTGAGGCTAGGAATCTAGAAATGGAATAAAAAGTTACATTTTTCTATTAAAAGAAAAATCATGTTTTTCAATGTTCTTAAAGTCATCTGAAGTAAACTAATTCAAAGTTTGACCCACAATCTGCCCTCCTAGATAACTTGGAAGTCAGTACTCAGTGGGTACCAAATAGAGTTGTCTTGATTATATTCAGCAACGCTTGTAGGAACTGCCATTTTTATGTCTGTTCTCTCTTTTCTTAAAGATGGTTCTTACATGTTAAAAAAAGAGCCTATATGCCTTGGAAGGGCGTTTATATCTAGAAATCCTTGCAAAAATGACATTGTCTGATCTTCCGAGATCAGATTCATGCGCCAAACACGGAGGCAGAGAAAGTGAAACTGCAAGAGTTAAGGGTTGGGAGGTGCACCAAAGACAAAGAGCAGAGGCAGAAGCAGCAACCAACAGGTGGATGCTACTCAAATGTTTGACACCCTTCTATCTCATAATCACACTTTGGGACGGGGGAGACAGTGCTTCACCTATTGTGGTCAAGGAGTCTGAGACAGAACTTAGAACACTAAAAGGTTTAGTAAGTGTTAAATGATTTACTTAGGGTGTGGAGTCTCCTTCTCTGCTTCAGAATTGGACCCACCATGACCGACCGCACTGTTGGGAAAGAAGAGAAACTACACATCCCAACTAAAATAAATGTAAGGGATTTTGTAACAGTGAAAAATTCCTTTTATGTTTTTGTTTGTTTTCAAGATAAAGTTTCTCTGTGTAGTGCTGGCTTTCCTGCATTGTCTCTGTAGACTAGGCTGGCCTGGACCCTAGAGATCTGAGTACCTCAGGCTCCTGAGTGCTGGGATTAAAGTTGTGAGCCACCACAACCAGCTTTTCATTGTTATTGTTGTCTAAATCTTCTTTCTATTTCTACTGAAATGTCTTTGAATACGGTTCTGCTTGAATCCTCTCTAATAGGAATTGACATACTCCATGGAGTCTTCTGTAACTGACCTATTGCTCTGCTCATGAGTCCTAGCATCCTTGTGAAAGCATAGGAACTAATCCTTGATAGCAAAAAAATTAACTAAGTTCTCCCCTATATATGTGGTCCTGTTCACCATTCTTGTTAGGATTGGGAAAATGGTCACTACGGTCATTTTTTTTTAATTGTTCTGTGGTTTTCTGTGTAATGGCTGGAATCTGTAGTCAGTTATCATGATTTAAATACTATAGGTATTTACAAGGAAATAGATGCAGAATTGATTGAAACAAGAACTAGTGGTTCAAAGGTTTTTCTGTACCTAATCTGCTACAACCTGCATATGATTCATTTGCTATAGTTATGTATTATCTCAAGCAGTATATTATTGTTTCCATGTTACCTTTTCATTTAAAACCCATCATTCACCTGTTATATACCCATCTGTTTGCATACTTAGGACAGGTGGATTGCACTGTCAAGTTAGGTCACTATAACTCCAACAGATGTTGTCATTAGATGAAGAAAGCACACATTTTGAGTGACTACATTTTTAGTGTGTGCTTTCTTTGTGCTTTGAGGAATCAATGATGTATCATATTCCTGTTTCAGGTTCCACTCAGAGTGTCAGGTATGATTAAATCTTGTGACCATTTCACAGTCAAAGCATGAAAATTATGACCGTATGTGAGTACATGGTAACAGCGAGGGTGCATTACATAGTGTCCTCATTTCAAAATTCATAACATTTCATGTCATCATTCAGTTATGAAGAAATAACTTGCCAGGCTTAATAAGTGAGACATTAAGGAACTGTACTTTCCCTGAATTATCAGGTGCAAGTGTTATCAGATCAATACTTATACCATTAGTTTCTTCTAACCAATGGCTTCAGGTTGACCATCTGATAGCTTATTCAAAGTGTGTGTGCATGTGTGTGTGTGTGTGTGTGCGCGTGCATGCATGCATGCACCCATGGAAATTAGAGGACAACTCATGAGATTCTTCAAATCATCAGGCTTAGTGGCAAGTACCCTTATCACTGATCCATGACACCAACCCTGCCACCTGACATCTTGACACTTAGGATTTTTGACACTCAGGATTCAGTTGGAGCCACTCACACAGTTCTCTCTAAATGAAACCATGTCCTTGTCCATGCTAGACACCCATGATTGTCACCCTAATCAGAAACTGTGAGCTTCATTCGCTTCATGAATAAATTCCTAAATAAAAGCATATTGTGACTATGTGAGACATGGCTTAATAATTGTGTGGAATGTGAGTAATGTATGGAGAGTTAACTGTCATCGAAAACGTGTCAATCTTGTGTGTCTTTAGTTTCGTTTTTCAATAACTTCATGAGTTTTGTTCTCATCAGTTGAAACTCGTTGGTGCATTTTATTGAGTGCACAACTGACTAGCATTTGAGTTTTCATCTAGACATGCTCAAAATTCTCTAAGCTCAGAAAAGCATCATTTGTAGCATATCGTAAAGTAGACACAGAATATATTTCATAAGCCAAGCCTGTCACTAAGAAGAGCCTGAAAGGAAACATTTATTCTGGTTGAAATTCTCACAGGTAATTATAGCTTCAGCATGAATCCACAAAATATCTAGTGGTTAATTTACTTTTCATTCTATCTTCAAGTCTGTTGAAGTCCCAAGAAACATACCATGCAGGAGACATGTGACCCATATAGAAAACTAGAGTCTACACACACAGCACAGACAGAGATATACACACACATACATACACAGAGAGCATGTACACATGCCAAACACATGCACCAGCATCCAACACACCCCAAACATAGGCTTGCATTCTACATGCATATACCATGTAATCACATATACCACATACACACATACCATACACATAATACAAATAATTTTGTATTTACAAAATCATATACCACACACATTTACCACAGCACATACACCACACACATTATACAGACCACATACAAACACAAACTACACACATCACACATATGCCACACACATACCACGTGTATAGGACACACCTTATATCACAGACACATACATTACATACACCACACCATACATACCATTCAAAACATATACCACATGCATATAACCTCCATACACACACTAAATACATGTACCACACACATACCACATGTATCATATACACACACATAACACACACACTGAAAGATTTTGGCGTGACTGACCCTGGCAGGCTCCACGGCAGGTGGGGGAACACAGTGGGTAGGAACCAGAATATGTCATGCAGAGGGAGATTGAGTATGAAGTTTTATTAAAGAAGATTGTAGGGGAAAGAAGGGAGGGGAGAAAGAGAGAAGGAGAGAAGAGCACAGAGGAGGAGAGAGGAGGGAGGCAGAGAGCTGCCTCTTTAGAAGAATGTAGAGGGGAAGAGAGCAGAGATCAGTTTGCCTCAGCAGGAAGGGAGTGGGCAGAGCTTGTCTCCTAAAGAGACAGGGTACTGATAGGGAAAGCCAGCAAGATCCTAACTTTCCCATCTTCCTCTTATCATAGAAAGGCGAGGAGTTAGGTATGGCAGGTTCAGGGGATGAGGGCATTGAGATCTCAAGACTACTTCCTGTTGATTTGTGGGCAATGAAATCTTGGAGGACCTGAGAAAGCTGGGGTGCTGGTCATGTTCTGGGGTATCTGGTTGTTCCGCTGCTGTCCATGCTTGTGGGGTGGTACTCTGTAGTGTCTCTTGGACCTGTTTAAGTTGAATCCTCCGATTTGGCTCCCTGGAACTCACAATAATTCTTTGAGTTTGTGAAAACATAAGTTTTAGACACATACATTGTATAAATGGCAGTATATTTATGCCAGAAATTACTGTGCCAGATGTTTTTGCACAATGAAAGGTATTTTTTAAGTCTATAGTTAGAAAATGACCAAAGAGAATTTAAAATCTTGATTTTGCAGTATAGCAGTGGCAGTACTCTGCCAGAGTTAGATTAATATCTTATCAGCACTTTATTGGTTAGTGTTAAGACTATAATGAGAGAGACATCAGATAGCTTGCATTTGTATACCTTAAAACATTTTCTTATACTCGGAAATGTTTTTTTTTATCCTCAGACATTTATAACTTGCATTTACACACCTTAAGTCACTTTCTTGTGTCCTGAAATATTCCTATCCTCAGACCTTTATAACTTGGAGGTACACACTTTAAAAGCTTGTGTTTGTATACCTTAAAACACCTTTTTTGGTTTGAGCGTTGCATCTTAAAAACTTTTTATTTAAAATGTTTATATCATGGTGAGAAGTTACACTAAAATCTGTTTTGTGAATTTGTCCTTTTTTAAACTGGCCATTAAGCTGCATCAGAGATCTTGAGAATAAAAATTTACCTGAGTTATTGATTTTAAAAACAACAGAGAACTGACTTGAACCACTACCTAGATAGCCACTTCCCAGGGTCCACCATGGTCGCTGAGGGCAAGAGCTTCAGAGCTGCATTTGCCTTCTGCTGATAGCATAGGGCCTGCCAGGCTTCACAAGATCCTGTGGGTTAGGAATCTGTAGGAAGACTAGCTTACCTTGCCCTCTGCAGCCATGCAGTCGAGTCTAGCTTTCCATCATCCTCTGTCTGGAGATCTTCAGCAGTTTAGATGAAAGGAAGTTCTTCCCAGTGGTTAGCTCTTTCACTTGCCGTGAATTACGGATAGACATTGTTCTGTGCCCATCTGTCTTCTGTCTTCTTTGGAGGAAATAGGGTGGTGCTGCTAAGACCCAACCTGTCTCTCTGTTTCGAAAAATCTTTTAATAATTAAACATTTAAATGCCATATTCCCCAGATACCTGAGCACTCGAGGGCTGTTTATTGAGTATATATAATTTATGGCTACAGTACAGGATTTCCCTGGAGAGCTGGGTCCAAGCTGAGAGGTTGTGGAGGAGTGTTTTATCCAGAGTCCTCCAGTTTGACTATACTGGTTTTTAACTTAACAGGGCAGATTTATACTTGTGAAGGAAAAAGAAGAAGCTTAACAGCAAAAATGACAATAGTGAAGAACAACTTACAGGAAATGCTGCAGGTTAATTTAACTTTTGTTAATCTGAAATAGATGTTCACGACCTTAAACTTTTATCATTATATAGAATATATTATAAAGCAGAGTTGAATCACATATGCAGTGTGGTAATAAATTTAACCACATACAATGAATAGAGCTCATTAGGATTGTTTAAAACATTTTTTAAACAGTAAGTACATGTACATATGCACGCAGTTGAATTTAAGTTACACATAAAGTTAAATGAAAAGTGAGCTAGAGAAAACTGGCTTTTATATCTCCGACTGACGTTTTGTAACAAGCAGGCAGGGAATTTAAAGGGAAAGAGAAAAAAGAAAGTAACTGGAGACTTAAAGTCACAAATTTTTAGCAGGTGGAAGAGAACAGATCAGTTGCAGGTCCTGTAGCTAGCTGCTCTGGCTGTGGGGACAGCCTGCTACCGGCACTGTTTGGCTAGGGTCTGAACCTCATGAGTTGGTGGCTCCTGCCTGTCTTAACCTCAAACAAAATGACAAAATGGTGGCAGTCATGTGGTTCCCCACATGTAATTGTTTCCATTTAACCATCTGCTAGCAGACCTTAGAAATGTATACGGTTTTGCCAGCCTGTTTCCCATGTGTGAGGCAGAAAGATAATTGACTGACTTAGGCCGTTATCTATTTGCCCTTAGAATAAAGGGGCCAAGAAAGGGCAGTCGCCCAAGAGGCAAGAGGCCTAGAGGGGAACCATATCCCAGAAAGGGTCCATAGATCCGAGAAGCAAAGACACTGCCCTTGTGGTGCAAGGCCCTGGGCTCAAAAACGATATCCCCGCTTAGTGAGCACAGTGCTAGGGCAAAACCTGAAAACCTTGCTCCTGGGAAGTGCCAGAGGTGATTGCCAGTGAAAGCTGACTTGAGCAGGAGGAGGGGATCTTACCAGTGTTGTGCCAGTATCCTAGCGGGTGGGGAGTTGGAGATGGCAAGTCCAAGTGCAGGATCCCCACATGCATTGGACTATCCACCCAAGGACCAGAAGAGGGATCCTAGACACAGCAGTGGCAGAGGTAGGGCTCCATGAATGTTAACTGGAAAAGAGACAATTCTGCCCCCAGACAGGCTCAGCCACAGTGGGAGGCAGTGGGGCGGGGGGCGGGGGTGGCTGCAGACTTTAGCATGGCTGGGTTACACGCTGGGACTGAAAGGCAGACAGGCAAAGAGAAGGAAGAAAGAATATAAAGACCACACTTCCAAGCACTCACACAGAGCCAATACAGACTGAATCACCAGGGAAATAGAGCTCTCACCTGGGACCCACCTGTCTCATGCCTTCTGCTCACAATCTAAAACCAGAAAGGTGATTTCCCAGCTAAGTTACCATGTGGGACCCTTCCATCTTTTGCTAGCATGTTTTATTCAACTCTTTGCATTTCATTTAAAGCCCCAGCAGTATTTCTTTTGGCCCCCAGGCTCATACCAGCATGCGAATATACCCATCTTAGAATGTACATGGAGTAATCATTCAGTCTGTGTTCTTTTGAAGCCCTAGGCTGCAGAAGTCCAGAAATAACTCCATACACCACAAAATTCCACTCTTGTTCCTTGTTCCAAGTCAGAAGTAAATTGTTAAAATCCTTAAGAAAGAAATTGCAGTTGGAAAGGGAGTGTAAGGTTGGAGTCCTCTAACCCAGGTCTCTAGAAAGGGGAAAGATGGAGACATAAAGACACACAACTACTCAGCCTGTGCAAACCTATCCTTTCCCTTATGCGAGGCAGGATGGGATCCTCCAGCACCCCTGTGCCTGGGCTTCTTCATCTCAAGCTTTATTCAGGGTTGTGAGTCAGCACTTCAGATATCCCCAGGAATCACTAGAGAATGGCCTTTTAAACTACCAAGAGGAAGAACAAATAGTTTGGGGGAGGGGGAGAGCAGAAGGAAGAAATGAAGGATGTGGGAGTTGGGGCGGGGCAGGAAAGAGGGAAGTAACTTTTCCCTCTCCCTAGGCTGCAAGGACACTCCATACCTGAACCCCTACCCCCATCTCCACCCCAACCCCTGTCTGTTAACATAGCCTCCCTGATAGAGTTTAGTTGGAAAGATTTTGCTATCCCAGGAATGCCTGCAGCTACTCAAGTTTACAGCGACCCTGCAGTCTCAGCTTCCTGAGAGCTGGGATTACAGGCATGTGCCGCCATGGCCAGAATTTCCACACCTACATTCCAGAGGTTTCTAGAATCAATTTTTCCTTATTTTTTCCAGGGCCAGTTTTAAAGGCAGTCTGAAGAACACTTGCTATTTTCTCATGTTTAAACACTGAGTATAATACTATCTATCACTTGTGGGTTGTAGATACATCATATAAATACATAGATAATGATTCTTTGTCTTTTGTATGAAAAATCGTTACTCTAAAGTTAAACAAATAATGATGAAATGCTTCCCTTTATTGAAATAGTACAACTTGAAAACAACGAAGAAAGGGTAAAGTTAAAATAGTAACATTTCCCCATGGGACCTGGAGACAGGTCAAAAGGTCAGAGGAATATTGTAGGCTGCCTAGGCTACACGAGACCTCATCTAAAACAACAAAATAGCTTTTTGGTGTGACTAGTTATAGGAAGGTGAAGCTAACGAAGCAGCACAGGTGGGGTAAATGAACC
The DNA here is from genome assembly GCA_001685095.1 of Ellobius talpinus. NCBI lineage: Eukaryota > Metazoa > Chordata > Mammalia > Rodentia > Cricetidae > Ellobius > Ellobius talpinus. Next base: position 17,000 of record LOJH01020605.1, read on the forward strand.
AACAGCCTTCTATTTTCTTACCCTTTGAAGGATGGCAGCCGAACTCCAATGCTCCACTAGTCGTTGTTCCCCTAAGGACTCTCTCCCTGGCCACGCTTCCTCTCAATACTCATGCACCTTTCATGGCCATGGTGGTAACTATGCATGGCATAATCTCCCCTTCCAATAAGTGTGTCATCTGATTGTATTTTGACTACCCACATAACCTAATTGAACAAGAACTCTGCCCTTAAATTCCTTTTTTTAATCAAATATTGTACATGGTGAGGTTAGAGGGATTAGGGCTTCACCACATGAATTTGGGGGAATGCCATTTATCCTAATGAAAGGAATAAATGATAACTGATGTGTGGTTCCATTGTTATGAGATAGAACAAGGCAGATGTTATGTGCCTTCTGCTTAAAGCATAAAAATATTTTATTAATAAATGTTATGCAGATTGAAGGGAGCCACGTACTGCAAGGTGCTCCCCACTTGACTCTGGAAGAGACACAGACCCTACTCAAAGACCAATTTCCAAACACAAACCAAATGCAAAGAGATCCTTTATTAAGCAAGGCAAGGAGACAAGGCAGCAGATTCTGAATCAGGCAGCAAAATAGCAAATAACTTTGCAAGTGTTGATTTTAAGATGGGAAAAGAAGAGGTCTGTGTTAGAATGAGCTTGAATGTGTTGGTAAATTCTGAATGGGTATTTTAATTAGGTTAGTCAAAAATAATGAATTTTGATTGTTGGACTTGGATATTTTGATAGTTGGAGCTCAGTGATCAGTCTCAAGAACGATTCAGTGTCCAAATCAGGGGATAGAACTCGGTGGCTAGCTTTAGGAATCCAATCAACCTTTGGCAAGGGGGAGAATGTTAAAAGGCAAAACCTGTCACCACCATATTTTGCCATGCTTGGGCCAGCTAGAGCCCGTCACAGATATCAGTTTTTTTGATTTACCATTTTCAGAAACCATGATGAAAACAGCAACTTTAAGTGATGATGAATTAGATAATCAGTCAGCATAGTCTAGGCCTTGGGAAACTACACAAAATGTGGCCAGTTTTCTGTTTATGTAGAAATTGAAGTAGCAAAAGAAAGCAAATCAAAAAGAAGTCTTACATAAAATGAGTAAGATCCTTTTATTCTGTAAAATATGGATCCTAATATGAATTTAGAAAAATATGTATATTGATTGAATATCTGTTGTCTTTAAAGCTAGAAATCTAAAGAATGATATAATTATGTTTTAGGAGACTTTCTTATTTTTAGAGATATGTACCAGAATGATCAGAATTGAAGTTGTATGCCTAGAATTGGCTTTAGCATGTTTGATATGGGTATTGGCAAGAAAAGGTAGGCAGATACATTAGCAAGGTGACAAATGGCTCATTATCACTTAATCAGGGTGACAAATATAAATATTTTGCTTAACAATTCACTTTCTCCATATATAGTTGAGTTTTCCATTAAAAAATGTGAAAAAGGATTTCTGTTGGCACTTGAATGTTACGAATGTGCATTTGGTGTTAGCTGGCACATCTGTTCTGTTGTTTGCCAGTGGTAAGGATGGGTTTTGATGAGTCAATCTGCTGCCTCTAGAGTTTTCTTCCTAAGGTTAATTGCATGCTCTGGAGGGCTGGCTGAGGTTAGGAGAGCAAACTCTGGTCAATGGACAATGTTTCCTCTTGACAAACTAACAGCCTATATGATGATTAAGTTTTGATGCTGTCTTCATTAGCACAATATTCTAGTCACCTGTGCTAACCTGTCCAGATGTTTCTATGATAATGTTCAGCTTGATAAATTTAGACTTCACACAATAATACTTTTTTTACCCTTCTGTCCCAAGTATATTTCAAAATATGTCCAATCCAGCTGTTAATTTGACTGCATAAAATGTTGAAATAAGGCTTTTGAGGATTGCAGTGATGTTTGAAGTGTTTCAAGACTCATTTCCCTGTGGATTGGAAAACAGCTTTGACAGAATCAAAATGAGTCTCAAAATTCAGTTTCTATTTTACCTCCCACAGCAACCTTCTACCTTAAGAAATATTCTGGAAAAGTGATATATTAGCTTTCTATGGCTGTGATAAAATACCTAAGATGATCAACAGGAGCAAACGTTCAGTTTGGCTCACCCTTCCAGAGGTGTGGGCTGTGGCCAGTGGGACCCAGTTTCTGGTATTCTAGAAAGACAGAATATTGTAATGGGGGTGTGTTCCAGAGAGCCGTCCTCTCATTGCAACAATTGGGAAGCTCAGAGTTGGGGAAAGGTCTGGGTCCTGATATTCCCCGACATCTTTCAAAGATCAGACAACTTTCCCTCTTAAAGGTCAGCTACCTGGAAAGTAAAGCCACTAGCTCAGGACCAAGCTTTTATCATTTGTGCCTTTTGGGGACATTAAACTGCAACCCATAACAAAGGATAATCTTTGAACTATTGTGTGTTAAGTGAACAAGAATAGAATCTAGTCTAAAATTCTTCTATGTATGTATTGTAATGAATATAGTTTGGATTTCATTTTTCCTCAAATTTTCAAAATTTCAGTAATGTCACAAGATATGTATTGATAGTTATAGAGCATCAAGCTTTTTGATGCATCTTAAATGAAATAATGAACACAATCACCAGCAAAGTTCTAGGTACACAGTGATAAACAGAATGTAAGTCAGGGAAAGTAATACAGTGAGCAATACTCACATTTACCTAAGTATTTATTCCTTTTGAATTCATAGTTGCATGTGTTTCATAATTTACCTAAAGAAATAATTCTTAAAATTGAATTTTAATTTCTGCAAACCACCAAATGCTTCCATATAAAAAGCAGCTGGCAGTGGACTTTATAACACTAAATTTCATAACTATTCTCTGCTTTATATTTCTACCTTGCTTCTTTCAATTAATGTTCACAAATGATAAATATCTACATTTTGTGTCCAAAACATAAAACATTTAAAAATGCATTAGTCTCTTCAATTATGTAGAAAATAATGTTGATTGCTTTATAAAGCATTTTCAACAATACAGCTTTAGTAATTGCCCACATGTTTACCATACTGTCTTTCATTCTACCTCACATCCTTGGGCATCCCTCACAGGTGAGCATCTGATAACAAGATCCCTTCAGCACTGAAAAAATGATTCACATTATCTGTGAATTTTGAAGAATATTGGTGCCAGACACAGGGCACTTGTGTTAAACCTGAAAACGGTGAGAAGAAAGAACAAATCCACAACTATGTGACTAAACCAAGCTTTATTTTAGAGGTGCACCCAGGACTGGCCAGCCACAGTCTCACCTTAAGCCAGGATTTTAGAGAACAGCCTTAGATGCAAGGAAGACAAGGTTTTAATAGCTTAGGGATGAGAGTTTCCAAATGGAGGATTGGGTGGGCAAAATAGGCAAGGTTACAGGAACAGAACATAAGTGTAGCAAAGTTAGTCACCATGAGCTTCTGAAACAAATACATGATTACCATTTCTGGAACATGCAGTACAGAACCACTTGTAGTTACAGTTACAGGTGGGGCATAGCCCAATCCCTGAGCAATGGAAGTTTAATCATTAACAGGAATGAACTTAATTTGTCTTTACTAGAAGATGGCTTCTAAGCCGAAGATGGAAGCAGATTGGTTCATTTCTTCTTCTTCTTCTTCTTCTTCTTCTTCTTCTTCTTCTTCTTCTTC
>LOJH01020606.1:0-20676 GCA_001685095.1 Ellobius talpinus
TCTTTTGGCCATTTGAACTTCTTCAGTTGAGAATTCTCTGTTCAGATCAAAGCTTAACCATCAATCTTAAATTATACATTTGAATTGGCAAGTCACTATGTGGTTAGCTGCAACCACCACACAAAACAGGGTAAACCATAAGCATCGCAGGTGGATAGGTATGTGGATATGATTTTTTTAAGCATCACAAAGCAATACAAAGATTCAGAAACTAGTTCGTGTCACATCTGTTCCTTGATCGGTATTACTATGTATTAATTCATCCACCTACCACTCTGCTGTATATATTTGCGTGATAATAAACCCAAACCTCTGCCTCAGATAGCAAAGAAGAATTTGAAATTTTTGTCACCTACAACAAGGCAAAATGGCCAAGGCTAAGAAGGCTCAAAGACAATGATGGACAGATGCAGTTTTCAAGGATGCTCCTCTTTGGAAAGAACACAGACAGATGTTACAGGGCTCACAGAGGCTAATGTGGCAAGAAGACAACTTGTCTTATTTCTCATGTTCTTCACAGCTCTTTCCCAGCAAAGATTTCTTGCACCGGTTACGTGTCTCATTGTTCAGGTCAGACTTTAAAGTCCTGGTAGCATCAATTTAATAGTGAGAGAACATGTGGAAACTCCCCAATGTTGTCCACCTGCAGGACAAAGACAGTGCATCACAGTTTTGTGCCTTTATGGCACTGACAGTTTATGGTCTGTTTGGGTCATACACACATGGAAAGCATGAAATTTAAGTGATAAAATTCTCCACAGATTTTAGATTTTTTTTATTTTCCCCCCTTCAAAATTGTAATCTGAGAACCATCTTCAATTCTTTTTAAATTTAGACACATAGATACAGGAGAAAATCTGTATGGGGGAACAAATAAGCAATGAATTGAATACACTGGGTCCAGAAACACGAATTCAAAATCATCTTGTGCTTTAAAGTTCAAGATAGGGGGTGAGCAAGAAATATTGTTTGTTGTAGGTATTTTTACCACTCATTGCTCTTCAACAGGAAATGGGAAGTGCAGCAACATGAAGTTACCTTTAGTAGAGCAAGTTCTATAATAGGTACATAAAGAAGATTTATCAGAAAAGTGGTAAAACCAGAATTCACAATGAGCTCCAGGAATGCCAATATATGACCCTTGAACCATCCCAGGGCAGAAGAGTGGCATATCTGAACTCAGTATTTTCACCCAACATATATTTCTTTTTCAGTAAATTGAATCTTTTTTTTTCATTCTAGAGCCAGGATCCCTCTCTTAACTATAACAATATGAAAGGAAGGTGATTGCTAGCTCCAATCCTGGGAGCCGGGGGAGAAATCAAGAGAGCCAGGGAGGGAAGGGTGAAGGCTACTACCCCTTGAACATGTGGATAACACAGGTGTGCAGTGAGTCAGGAAGACGGAGATCAGGGGCTTAGACAGCTCTCAGACACACTGAGACAGGCCAGGACTTCTGAACTTACTTAAGGGACAAAAAAAAGCATCAAGCAGGAATAATTTTTGCAGGAGATTCTTACAGCAAATTATAAATTGAATATATTTAAATCTACTACTGTTCTTACAATTCAGTTTTAATTTCCTTGTGTGCCTTTCTAACAGAGAAAGATAGTAATAATAAATGCCAGAATTTTAGCTGTTTACTTTACTTTACCTTTCTTAACATCTGACGATAAGAGAAATATATAAAATTATGCTTTATTTTAAACTTATCCTACTAAGATTCAGTAATATTATTCAAGGAAGAGACAGGATGAGGCTTGTTTACAAAATAAACTATTTTTCTTCTGGTGTGTTCTTCTATGTGCATTCATCTATTTTTTAATCCTTCACATGTGAGTACACTCACCCAGATACATACACATAGATATACTTCAACATATAAAATGACAATATGTCAGACACTGTTCATTCCTGATCTAAATACCCTAAAGTCAACTATATAACAAATTGAATCTTTTGGCAGGAATTTAGAGAGAAAAAGAGTGCTGTAGATTCCAGTTTTAACTTCTGATAACACTGCTCTCTTCCTTGTAAGCCACAGTGGGGATGAGGAAGGCTTTTTCTAGGAAAACCAGGCTTTGTGTGACTGACACATACTGCGTTTTTAATAACAGAATGAAATGCATTATTCAGAACACAGTGTTGGCCAGTGGATTCAGCTCAGTCGCTGATCTTTCTCCTTCCTATGCATCCATTGTCTGAAGTTCAAATTATTTTTGTAATCAGTACTGGTGGCCATTGTACTATTTGTTTTCCAGCAAACTGGCTTGTGGTATTATAGTATTTCATAGTATATTTTAATGGAGCAGACAACTATGACTCAGGATATATATTTGAGCTATCTCAGAGAATATACAAATGTATCTATTAGTTTTTATTTTAATTTTTTTTCCTTTGATTGGTGAGAATAAGATCACATTTACAGAAGTAAAGTACCCTATCGTTATGGAAGAGTGCAAAGGTAAGGATTTACCACTTAACAGCATATAGGGTCCCTCATATGGTTTCGAAATCCTTGATGCTCAGGGATGATATATCCAAAGACAATGTTCTATTGGTATTCTTCTAAAATTGATGTTCTCCATTTTCAGAATCAGACATGGATTGTGGCCTGAACCAGCAGAATGTACTGTTAAGAGCGCAAAGGCTAGATACATAGTCTATCCTTCCCAGAGGCAATTTTTGTCATAGAGACAATCTAAAAAAAAACCAACAGGCACGACCATGAAGTCAGAAAATTATACTCCAGAGACCAGTGATATGGCTCAGTAGGCAAAGACTCTTGATAACCAGTTCTGGCAATCTGAGTTTGATACCCAGGACTACATGATGGAAAGAGAGAACTTGCTCCCTTAAGTTTCTCTCTGACGTCTACAAGTGTGCCAGGTAATGAGTGCACCTTAGTATAGTGAATTAATAAAGCTTAATTTTCACAATGGGACTTTCTATTCCAAATCTATCTCAGATTCACTTGCTTTTATCAGAATAATTTTGTCTGTATCTTATCTGACCATTATTTTTGTAAAAGAAGTTATGTTATTCCCAACTGCAAAGATTCATGGACAACTCAGATGAATTAACAGGTCTTAAATTTGTCAGTATATTGCAAATCCTATATGAAGATAAGTTTTATACTTACTGTTATTCCCTATGTGGTTTTATCTTGAAATAATGACCTCCACCACTTTCAGGTTGTTTTCAAAATGTAAGTTGAAAATAATGCGCTGTTCCTGGTGTAGAAGTTCACCTTACTTATACATGATAGCATTCTAAATCATATACAAACAATATGTTAGAAGCAATTAAATAATTGAGTCAACTTCAAAACTTGTAATCTGTATAAACATGACTTTTTTATTAAAATAATATAATCTATAAACCATTAGGTGTTTACATGTAGCATTCTGCTTATTCCTCTTATTATTATTACAGAGTGTGATTTCTCTATGTTAATAATCTGAGCAATTTGTAATCAGGACAATAATATCTAATCCACAAGGTTTCAAATACTATATAAAAGCAACATAAGTGAAATCTTGAATGATATTTGAAAATGTGTATATATAGTTTGTGGGCAGCAATATTAGGGAGTAAGTCATTACAAGCTAGCACTAAGAAATTGATACCCAAAACTATTAAAAAAATTAAAAAGTGAAAGATATAAAGTTCACAGGGAATGAATTCAAACTGATTAACAGATCGTATGGAATTTTCTTTTTAAAAGTTCACTCTACAGGAAATTTCCCCCCAAAATAACTCTCTGCAATAACAAGTAGAACTCTTTTCTTGTTTTATATCCTATTATTGTTATTTAGATGCCTATTTGTTTTCTAATGAGAGACAGAAAGGATGTGGATTCAGGTGGAAGGGGAGCTGGAGAAGATCTTGGACAAGTCGAAGGAGGGGAAACAGTAATCAGAATGTTTGGTTCAGAAAATCTATTTTCAATAAAAGAAAAATAGGAAAAATTAAAAAGTGAAAGTGAAGTAGCAGAAAACACAGTCAAAAGCAGAGAAAGAAAAGAGAACAGGGAGGCAAAGGTAGAGGACACAGTGTGGAGAGAAGAGAGATCAATGTGTTTAACATCAGGGGCTGCATCTGGGCTCTACCCCAGGACCTTCCATCAACATATGTGAGTCTTAAAAATCCTCTGTCATAATATTTCTTCACTCCATTTTCTAGTCAATGCACACACACACAAACTACATCCTTATATGTTGCTCCCAGTCGATTAAAATTGAAACATTTATAGCTAAATTTGAGTTTTCTGTTATTGATGTGCTTCTTCTAGTTGAACTGAACATTTCTGTTTAGGATATACTTAACTATTCATATAACTATGGACACACATGATTCTGAAACAACTGTATCCATGAAATGATAATTTTATTTATCCAGTTGATTGAATATAAAAAGTAAAGTCATGAGGGATGCCCCTTTGTATGCTATGAATATGTTTTATTATCATTGGTTAATAAATAAGCTTCTATGGTCTATGGCAGGGCAGAATAGAGCAAGGTGGGAATTCAGACTAAGAGAATTCTGTGAAGAGGAAAAGCCAGACACAGTTGCCACCCAGACACAGAGGAAGTAAGATGAGAATGTTGCACTGATAAAAGGTACCAAGTCATGTGGCTAAACACAGGCTAATAGAAATGGGTTAAGAACTAGGCAGAAAAAACACTTGAGCCATCGGTCAAACGGTGTTGTAATTAATATAGTTTCTTTGTGATTATTCAGGTCTGGGTGGCCAGGAAACCAAAGTACAGTTTTAGTTTACACAAAAGTAACTCAAAATATTGAAGAAATGTAGACTTTGTTCTTGGATTTAGACACTTGCTCAACAGGAAAAAAGGAGGATGTTCTGGTTACTCCTCAGGGAAGCCCAGTCTTCTCCAGTCTGAGTGATTAATGACTTCCTGACCACTCTGCTAAGATGAAACTCGACTTCTTGGTAATACTCTTGAATCACTGTATCTAGTTCAGTTTGTCACAATAGCTAGATGAATGTCTGGCATATTAAAAATTATTAGTTGTTTATAATTACAATAACCAAATAGAGCAGAACGTAGAATACTATTTAAATTTTCAGAAAAATGTAAAATTCATAGAAATACTCCAACAAAATTTATTTAAGGTCTCTTTCTCAAACACTTTAAAATCTTACTGAAAATGACATCGGTAAGAATTGTTGGAAAATAATCTTTCCAAACAGAATTCTACAAAAGCAACAAAATGGTCAAAGGTATTATTTTTTGGATTCTGAAAATCGATCAAAGGCTTTCAACTACCTGCTGTCACATCTCCATAACTTATTGATAACATTGAAAAGAAACAGCTGGTACTCTGAACCCAGCCTGGAACCCACTGCCAAGAGAAGATGAGCGCTAGTGTTCCTTCAGAAACCTAAGTCTCAATGTGTCTTAGCTAGTGGATCTTAACAGAAAATGGGTAAGAACTCATTTACAAAACTGTATTTTACCCAAGTACTCATATTTTAGTTGAAAAAAGTTCCTGCCCCAGGGAAATTTGTTAGAAATAAGTGTATTTTACAAATAAGTGTTTTAAGACATCGGGTATTTGATTAAGTGGACAACAGTTGAGGCTGACCAAATGCTTCAGTAGAAAACACAAAATGGAGCTAACCATAGCTTTGCAACAGATCTGTTATTTTCCTGGGAATCCAAAAGCACACAAAGATGCAAAGGTCTCTCTGTACATGCCAAGGAAATATCCAAGCTTGCTCATGTTCAGAGGCTCTCTGAAAGTAGGAAATGAAGGGTAAGACAGAGATCTTCTGGAAAAACCAAAGAGTTAACTGAGCAGAAAGTTAGATATCCTTGTCTAGTGAAGAATATAAACAGTATAGAATCCATTCTGTAAAGTTGGATAACAACCACCACCATTACAAGAAGAAAGTCTATGTTTTAAAGTGCTCGCATGCTTTACAAGTAAGGCTTTCATAATTGTGTGCCATATAGAGGAAGAAGTATGATTCATAGGCAAAGGGAAAATCAATCAACCGGAAGCTTTTCTGTATAGCCAGATGTTAAAAATATCTAAGACAGTGACCAAAAATGTAACATTGAGGATTTACACTTCCCTATATAAGAACTTAATAAAATTGAATGCAATTAGTGCCAGTAGAGCATTGATACACAAGAAATGCAATATGGGTGTAGAGACGGAGACAACTATTCATCTGATGTTGAACAGACTATACAACAGCTAAATAGGAAAGGGGGAGGTTTGCTAAATGATGTTAGATCTATTATACCCTATAAAATAAATAATTTTAACTTCACATTCATTTTAAAAAATAAATGAGTTGAATCATAGGCCTAAAAGGAAATGCTAAATAATCAAACTTCAATAATCTTTTGAGAGAGGCAAAGATTCTTACTTCATAAAAGATTTTTAGTAAGTTTGTAAATTTTTGACATATACAAAGTATATGCAGGATAATAATAATAGAGCTACTATACATGCATACATGTCATATGTGTATATATATTGTACATATGAAATATATATACAAAAAACTATTTCAGAATATATAGAACTTTCAAAATAAGAATAAAAACTGATATAACATGATTTAAAATGGACAAAATTTGAATAGACTTTGCCTATACAAAAATTATATGGAAATGATTGATCAGTTCTAAAAGTTGTTTGACATTATGAAATTTCCAACTCCCATGGGAACTCTAATTTAAACACACGTATCTAAAATTTAAATATATTTGTGTCTGGGTTAGCTTGCTTAGAGTGATTATTTCCAACTCCATTCACTTAGTATTTCATAATTTTGTTTTTCTTTGTAAGTGAAGAATCATGTATATGTACCAAATTTTCACTATTCACTCATCAGTTGATGGGTATCTAGGCTGTTTCCATTTCCAGGCTATGGTAAACACAGCTGTAGTAAACACAGAGGTATCTTTATAGTAGGATATACAGCCCTTTGGGAATATGGCCTGGTATAATATGTCAAGTCTAGTTCTAGCTTTGTGAGAAACCTCCAAACTGATTTCCATAGTGACCACATTGGTTTGCATTCTTCTGCTTGTGGATGTTCGTTTTGAATCTTTGCATATGTGTGTTTCATTTGGAATATCCACAGAGGTCAGGGGGCTAGTAAGAGCCTATAGGGATTTTCCAAGGAGATAGAATGTGGCGTCTTCATCAAGGGTCACAATGAGTACTGGAACAGGATGGATTAAGAGGGGTGGGATGGGAGAGCAGGGAAGACAGAACAGTCTAGAAAAAGAATTACAGTTGATGGGGCCACCACGTCAGTGACAAGAAACCTCTAGTTTTGCTTAAGGTTGCATGGATTGGATGGATACAGTGTAAAAGACATACATACAGATGCATGTCCTTTTTTGTTCTTACATTGTGCTTTGCACTGTTCTCTTGAGTCTGACATACAGTTTTGTATCTGAGGTCAGCCAGGAAAAATAGACTTTCTACAAGTCTTATGTGAAAAGTATTAAGAAAAAAAAAGTGTAAGAATTCACATTCACACAGAAAAACTGGAAAAATAAAGTTGTTTAACGAATGGAGTACCAGTAAGACTGCCATCTCACTCACATGGTATACATGGAATATGGTGGGGACTCCTGCTTCAGCTTCTGGAGGGTCTGTTGAAAGTGTTGCCTATGAGAAACCGTTAGCCTCTATGGCGAGAACTAAGCATACAGGAAGGGCATTAGGATGCTGTGCATAGGCCAGGTTTCCAACAGAGAAGAGAAAGAAGGCAGATGAGAGAACAGTAGGCAGAGACTGGAAACTGCTAGCAACTGGGAACTGCTGGTTAAGCCTGGGCTTACCACTTGTCTGTGAGCACTGAAACCCTCCGAGGGTGGTAACACGATGGGCTTCTGCTCCGCTCCCTTCCACACACCACGTGCTTTATTCCCTCACCAACTCTGACATGCACACTGGCTCTCCACTCTGGCTGGGAGCAGAAATGCCTATTTAACTAAGCACCACTAAGCAGAAATGATAAGAATGACTTGGCTGATAGAACGGATCCCTCTTTCGCCTCCCTCCCTCTCTCTTTTCCTTCTTTCTTCCCTCACTCCCTTCCTTTCCCTTTTCTTTTTTCCCAGTTCTGTGGGTGAACCAAGACTGTATGTATTCTGGGTTAGTGCTCAACCACTGAAGCCTACACCCAGCCTCAGCCCAGATAACTTTTAGTGTAGGGTTTACTAGCAAAGGAAACCAAGATGTCCTCTGTACCCTTAGCAATGTTTTAGTTTTTTTGTGTGTGTATGTATGTTGTTAGTAGCTATAGCAAATTTGATAGATTCCTTAGCATTTATTCATCTGAGCAATTTACATTTTGTAGTCTAACATATCTGTTTCTCCTGGTTTTCTACACTGTTTTCTTCAGTGCTTTGCTCACACCTCTGTTAGTGAGCCTTCCGTTCCTATATGGTATGGAGAATGATCTATAAGAGCTGTCTTTTTAGTTTTAAGTGAGTGAGCTTACTAAGTAAGAAGACAGGACTGAAAGCATAAGTGGGGAGTACCAGGTAGAGAAAAGTATCAGATAAATAACAAAATACCATCAAAGTAAGCCTTCACAGCAGCCAGCAGAAATAGCTGTGGAAATCCCATTGAAGATGCCAGCAAGAGCCCCATCTCCAGAGTTCCTGATGGAGCAGAGTGTCTCCTTCAATGAAGCTCCCAAGAAAAAAAGACAAGTAGTAGCAGAAGATAGATAACAGCATCAAGTAGGGTGTTATGTTCATCCCTAAAATGCCTGGGAGGAGGCTGAGCAGAGCACTCTCAGGTCATAAGCTTTTGGTTTCCCTCCCCCCGAAGGCATCTTTTATACCACGGGATTAACGAATAGCAGCTCCTCTTGGAAATGATTTACCTTCTAGCTGTTCTCATGGACACAATGTTTTAAACTCTTATCTGCTTGCTGTTTTCCTTTATTTTATTTTATTTTTATTTTTTTACTACAGATTTATGAGAGAAGCCTGCCTAAGACAGGGAGTTTTGAGGATACTTTGAAGAATAAGCTTGGGTCTGAAATGGTGGAGGCAACACCACTTCTAGAACCAGCTTCTCTGTTAGCCGAAACAGCACATGAAAATTTACCAATAAAAAACACATTGCATCTCATTATATTCCTCTCTTACATGCACAATAGATGCTTTGGTGTGCTGTGCTGCTGATACATTTCAAGGCCAAGATATTCATTTTCCTAGCTTCAGGAATGTTTACTCTTGGCAACTTGCAACTGAGTCCCTGTCTAAGAATTGCTTTCAGCTGCAGGAAACTGCCTTGCCCTCTTCCCCAGGGAATCACACATCCAGTAACTGTTTGATGTAGGAGCACAAAGGCCTGGCCCATTGGCTTCAATTGGTAGTAATTCTGTAGGGGCATCCACACTTGAAAACTCCCTGGGGGGACTGGATGGGTTGGCTGTTAGAACTGGGCTCGAGTTCACTTTCACCTTCTTCCCATTGCTGCTTCACAGTTATAGACACGGTACCCTCTGAATATCAGATGCATAAAAACGTCAGGTAGGTTAAGAAAAACGACCTTCCCCATATGCCTGTTTTTATGATGAGCCTCCACGTTTCCAGACAGAAAAGACAATGCCCCTTTTCCCATGCACTAGCTCACATCTAGCTAATACTCAGTGGGTGTTTCCATGGGCTTAATCTTCATGATATATTATTCTTCAGGATAGCTTTTGAGATAGGTAACCATATTTCAGTGATGTTAAGATCAGTTAATTATATAATACTTCATCAATTTGTACCAGCTATTAAGATAAAAAGGAAATGATTACATAAGCATAGCATACAACATAATTATTATCGCTTTTTTAACCTGTGATTCTTTTTTTAATCAAACACTTCTCAATTGACAATGTAAAAAACAATCTTCTGAATCTGAATGTATTTACCTCCTAGCATTTATAACTATTCACTTTCAGCAACAATTCAATCTCAAGACTTTTATTAATTTTCATCTTTGTGATTACTACCCATTTCAAAGAACTGTTTAATCTTTTTAATTAGTTGTAACACTGTTATAGGCAAAATGGAGACAATGGTTATTTTGCTGCCTTGAGTTCTGGCCAAAACTATACTAAATTCATTTATTGAATTTTGATGTACAAATCTCAAAGATACATCTACACTGTAAGGGGCTCTGTATCTTGCTACGAATGCGTTCACGGTTTGAAGCCATGCTTTCTTGACATTTGAATACTTCAGAAAAGTCAGCAGGAAGTTGAACAAATTGATACAATGACAGCGATTGCTCTTCACAATGTTTACTTCAGCCACAACAACCCACCTAATCCTTGACAATCACGTTGGGTACCCTAAGATTTCTTTCCATTTGTCCGTCCTGTAGTGACCTTACCTGGCTCCTGTTTGTCACACTACTCCATGTCTCATTTCAGGGTGGAATTACTATGCAGTTATTTTGAGGACATTTAAAATAAGAATTAGGAATTGAAATTTAAGTTAAATCATTTCGCTGGATTGTGGTGATGTACTGTAAATGATGAAGGGAAGCCACATTTGAGTAAATAGGCTCATTCCGTATATGGTTGTTTCCACATGTTTGAACAATATCAGATACGTCAAGATGTCAATACCACTGACAGGTTGGTGTCAGGATTCAATGAGCATCACTGTTAGCTGCAAAAGTTATAACGTGGAAATTTTCTATTAGGTGAAATGAAATCGGGTGTTGTTAGCATGCGACAAAGATTATCTACTGCCGCAGTCAGTGATAGGCCTGTGTCAGAGCCAAGGTGATCAGGCTGTTAGGTCAAAGCTATAATGCCTGATGCCAATATATCAGATCAATAAATGAATGAATTCATCAATCAGTTACTGTGGGCTTGAGTTGTCATATTTATAGTTAAGTCCTGTACTGTTAAATGACAGATGGGATCTGGAAAACTAGAAATTGGACTTTAGTCTGCTGATAAAGAGAAGAACAAAGGGTGGTGAGTTAAGCACAGCATTTGAGACATTAATAAATGTAGGTAAGATCAAAACAATTGGGCAAGCTAAATAGGATTTTTGTGGAAGAAGGGAATATTGAGGGATTTTTGCAATTCTGTGTACAGATTTTATTTGAAGCTATGGAGATTATCATATTCACTCAGAAACCTTAAAAGTCAGTGAACTTCTATAAGTATTTTTAAGGAAACACTGGTCATATCTGACATAGGAAAAAATCATCAGAAGAGACCCATGTAAATTCACCCCTGAGAATTTAAAAGTGAGCCATTGCAGCAGGAGATGCGTGGACAGGAGTCCTGAGGCAATGGCTGGTTTCAAACTGTGGCAGATTATATTACTGGCATTAATCAGGCATGTGTATTATGATGCCTTGCATACTGCTTAAGGCCATGAAGCTTTATTTAGAAAATGTAGATTTGCATTTAGTTGGTAGATTTATTTATTTATTATTCATTTCAAATTCTTATAAGTTCAGGGACTTAGTCTCTTTACTAGAATAGATTTTTCTATTTTAGTGTGTACATTTTAGCAGTTATTTTACATATACATATATGAGTGCATATATGTATATGTATTTTAGTAGTGAATATACATATGGACACACAGTTAATGATAGAGCTGAAATTTGAACCTAGACTAGTCTGACTCAAAGATCAACACTATAATATGCTATGAATACTGATTTCAATAAATACATAAATTATTATTCAATTACTATACACACATATTACGTTTTATTTATTCTCAATATAGTCATTAAAAGAGGTTTTTAATCTTTCCCAAATCTATTCATATCTTTGGATTCAGAATCAATTTAGATGATTCCTAGATAAAACATTTTAATAATATTATCAGGAAACCTTTGCATCGTCAAGAGTATGATGATGAAAAATACATACAGGATCTGTAAGACGATATAGTAACAAGAGATGCTGAATGTATTATAATGTGAAAATTTCTGTTTGAAGAGTATTATTTGTTACTGTTATCTGTGCATTGGGGAGACTAGAATATAAATTAATTAAAAACAGAATGATTTTAATCCATCTGAATAAGAATGAATTCACTGAAATATAAAGTAGCTATCCACTAAATCACAATTACTTCCTTCAACCTGTAGCAGGGCACATTCACTCTGGATTCTGTACTCTGTACACTGTTTAAATCTATGGGAATTTAGAAGGTAGTTTAATGAACAGACAATACAGGCTAGTGTTAGCTTGAAGCAAAATGATATTCTGTTCCAACTATAAATAAATAAAGAGAAAAATCTTTATTTAACTTTGAAATTTTGAAGAATTTAAAATTTATTGTTCTGCCCACGTTGTCCAAGAATATAAACATACCACTTACAAAGAAAAATCAAACACAAACTTTGAATAAAGTCAATCTCCAAAAGTAATGTGATGGTGGTTTCCTGACGGTTACATGGTGGCCCGCCTTCTCTGTCTGTTAAGCTGTTGAGGAAAAAAGACCATGTTCACCTGTTTTTAGTTACCAGGTCTGAGAACTGAGGAAACCGTCATCACCAACAGATTAACAATCAAATCATTCAGCAAATAAATTTTTCCGATGCTCTTCAACTATGCTCAGTAACAAAGAATAATTTCCAGAGATTCAAGAATCATCTCAGTCTTTCAGTTTTAGCCTCACAATACACACATGGGGGATCGTCTTCAATAGTTCATAGTCCACTGCCAAGAAAATCAAGATAAAGTGGACCATCCATGCAGGACAATGTATAAGAAAATGCCACCCTTGACAACTGGAAGCAAGATGTCTGGACTGTAACTAAAGCACTTCTGTAGACTCTATTGCCAAGGAAAACTCAAAGTCAGCTCAAGAGCCTCATTTCTTAGCTGATTGGGGTAGAACTGATAAAAACATTGAATAGATTTGAAGTTATTTAGCATTCATTTTATTGAGATAAAAATTGTCTATATTACTGGGCTCATTCACACATGTACACAGTGAACATTGGTCATGTCTATCCAGCATTCTTTCATTTTTGCCTTCACCTCTTCCTTGTACTCTGTCCCTTCCTATATAATTTTTATTCTACTTTGGGCTTACTTTCCTTTTTGTCATTCAGTTTTGGCTTGTTTCTACATATGAAAGGCAGCATGCAGTACTGCTTTTTCTTGGACTTATTTTGCATAGCATGATTCCTCCAGTTCTGTTTGTTTTGCAGAAAACGGCAGGATTTTATTCTTATCACTGGTTAAATAATATTCTGTTGTATCTGTATGTAAGTGTATATGTATATATACATATATGTATGCATATGTATATATATATATATATATTCTTCTGTGTATATATCTCTTGATGAGCGACAAGTGTGATTCCATATCTTAGCTCTTGTGAACAGTGTTCCAGTAAAAATAGTCCTTTGTATGCCAGCTTCAGCTCTTTTGCATGTATGCTCCTTGCACATAGTAACTCTGAGAACCCACAAACACCTACTGCACTGATTTGGTACATAGTGTAAGAATCAAATCATTAGCATGTCAGACACACGTGTGTGAGAGTACTGCAATGTAGAGTGATGCTGTGATACAGAGGGGAACAAAGAACACAGATCTCAGAGACTAAGGGCTCACAGGGCCTGATTTCTAAGATTGGTGATGAAGTTGATCTCAAGTGGATTTTTGACATTGAAAGCTGTCACCCCTGAGGTAACTGTTGTACTAAGCAATCACGTATGCTCAGTACAACACTGACTGCATCAGCACCTGTGAGTACCAGAGCGAACAAAGAACTTTCTGGCTTCTTGTCCCCAGGTGTGTGCTGAGGCAGTCTTGAGCAATGGCGTGGCTCCAGCAACTGCTTCATTCCCAGAGCACAGTCTAAAAAAAGTCATTAGTATTTCCTGACCCAGAAATAGTCACATTCATTTACATGCTGTGTCATCCAAAAGGAATTTCGCCTGCCTCCAATGTTGACTCTGTTGTGCTCCATTTCTGATAGACACAGTGTTGAATTTGTGGACAGAGAGGCTGTAGAGACCCCATCCAACTCTGTGTATCAACATCTAGGTCACAGGTCAGGTTCTCCTCCTGTGCAGACATGCTTATTTATAGCAGACGAGGGAGGAGTCAGGCAGTTATTAAAAATATCACCACCTATCTACACAGGTTCCATGATTAAGCACCTTTATGTTTCTGATTTAAGTTGAATAAATTAAATCAAGTATATATTAAACATCTATGCACGATTTTAAGATGAGGACAAACCTGAAATCCTCCATGATAACTGCTCGGGTGAATCAGTGATAGATTTGTGGTAGCAGCTGGCTTAGCAGTTTAAAGAACCTAAAAATTTAGTTTTATGTAGTTACTGTAATATTTTAACATTTCTACCAAAAATTGCGCAAGCAGCCCTACTTCATATTTTCACAAAAATTGGTAGCATCACTTTATTTTATTCATCTAATTGTGAATGGTAATTGTCTTTGCCGTAGAAATTTGCAGTGCATGATGACTAAAATATTTAAGAACTTTTTATAACCTACTGGATATTCTTCTTATTGACCTGCCTGGTGATGTCTTTACTTGTCATTAATTCTCTTATTTACTCTTTCCCTTTCTAGATTTGCAGGTTATTTAACTATTCTTTTGTTGGGTCATGATTTGTAAATACCCACACACTGCCCCCATTTTAATTCTATTGTCTTTTAGTACTTCTCAGTGTTTCACAGTGAAAGGTTTTAATTTGATGAAGTTGTCAATCAATTTTTTCTTTTAAGTTTTATATGCTGGATGGTATTGATTTCATATTGAAGAAATTTGACAAGTCTGTCTCAGCCCACCTGCCAAGCCAGCATCAATACTGGTAAATCACATAGGTGGTATGTACCCTTGATATCATGTGAAAGCTTAATTAACTTTTGCTTTCTCATCCTGACAATATCTATCCCTGCTCTCTTATCATGAGGAAAATGCTGTATAAAATCTAATCTGAGGGACAGTAAACAAAATATCTGTTAAGGTCATCTAAACACAAGTTGAAGCAATAGAAACCTAAAGAGGTGTGGCTTAGGATCTCAGATGGGATTGTGGAACAGAGAGCACACAGGTAAAACAAGAATATTGAGATAATCTGAGCATCAGTTAGAAATAATTTATTCATATTGATTCATTAGTTGTGGCAGGTATATGCACCAATAGAGGATTCATAACTGAGAATAGCAAGGGCGAAATTATGACAACCCTCCATATTTTCTTCACAATGTATCTGTACCTAATTATATTCTAAGATGAAGTTTACTAGAAAACATAGTTCTTATCCCCATCCACTGTATATGCTCCAAAACAAGCAACCCATCAACAAGGACTGTCCCAGAACTAGTGGCCAGTGTCTTAGAGATTGAAAATAATGTTTTCTGTGGGTTTTGATCAATATTGGAATTCTTTCTTGTTTGCAAATTTAAATAAGGTGAGCAAATATAAAGCAGCAATGCCATTTCCTGTGTGCTGCATTTTTGACTCGAGCTTAGCTGTGATTGGGTGCAGTCAGACCAGGATGTTCTGCACATTAAACAGCAGAGTCACTAACCCATAAACAGCATCCCATTTCTCAAAGAAGAAGGAGATAACAACCAATATCTCTCGAGGTCAGTAGCTTATATGAACCCAAACTTAGTGTAGCTGCAATCTATTGCCACAATAGCATGCAAAAATGTTATAGCTAGAGAAACCTTGAGCTGTCTATTATGTTGGGTATTTGTGGTGGTTGACATGGTTTAGAGTAGAGATTTAAAAATGACCTTTTCCTTTTTATTCTGCAGGCATTGTTGTTGTTGTTTATTTGTATCTACAGATGAAACAGCAAAACACAGAAGCTGACATGTCAAAGTAAATGGAGACAGCATCCAACAAAAGGCAGGAATACTGTGTTGTGTTTTCCTGTTGTTGTTGCAGCAATATATTGATGTGTGCACCATGGCCAGGGCCATGTTTGCCGAGTGTGAGAGTCAATAGTTGCTCATCATCCTATGTAAATTCCCATCACTAATCCTCCCCAACTTCTTCACCTAGGCAGCAGCATCTCCTTTTTGTTCACTTCTGCTTGGTATTCAGTTTAGGGATTTTTAAATGTATGCAGAGGCAGAGATGGTATATTGATTCCTAAAATTCATATATCACCAGTGGCAGCCAATGAAGGCTGCCTATAGCTGCTGCTGCAAAGGATACAAAGAACATCTATTGGCAGATTTTTCTCTCAATTTTTTGAGTGATTGGAATTAGGAAATATTTTCAGTTTTAAGGAATCAACTGGATATTTCAATCAATGAGGGAACGAACATTACATGAGATGCCTGCCAGTGGTTTGAAATATTTTGGAAATCTTATGGAGAAAGAAGCTCATGTTTCACATGACTGCCTGTTATAAGGAAGCGTCTTCTCCATCCTTTTATTTTTTTTTTACACTTAATGCCCAACCCTGTCTCTTTAGCTTTCTACATAGTATTATTTGGCTTCAAAATATTTGTGTTCAAAATACAATAATTTTCTTAAAGCAAGCAAGAATGGAAACAAATCTGCCCATGGCACCCAGCATGTGTTTTCAATTTCAGACATGCCTTTTGCATGTGGTTTTTTGTATGTAAAGATGACCTCTGGGTCAGACCTGTCAGGTTGCCTCTATCTCACATCCCTGAACTAACTTCAGCCTCTCACTTGGAATGTTGGTGAAAACAGCCCTGCTTTTCTGTTCTGCCTTTCCAATAAGCCCGTGCTTTCCCTTCGCATGCGATGTAAATGAAAACCATGCTTCCCTACCAAACCACTAACCTGTATCAAGCATACACACACATCCTGGTCCTGTGTGATTGTTATCTTTATATTATAATGCAGCCCTACAGCTGATGACCATATGAACCCAACTAAAGAATAAACTTGCACAATAAGAGCAGTTTGATACGTCTGTAGATTTTGATATAGTTTGTGATTTGTGGTTTACGTATATAATGATTTCATATTTCAAATTCTTTGACTAAGCAGTTTTATACTTTTAAAATGTTAATCTATTAGTTCAAATTCCGTCCTTAGATTAGAAATCTTCAATTATGCATAGCAGTTTAATTTGCTAAATGTTTAATGATATACACATAAGTGAACAAACAGAAAACTCCAGCGATAACAAAGAGACCTCCACAAACCTTACAAGTAATTGTGTCACTGAATTGGAAATGGGGATTACAGTCTGGGCATTGGAGTCTCATGAAACCATCAGCATAGTCTGACCAGAGGAAGTTTAGTTGATGCTGTGTGAAGGCGAAGTAGAACAATCAGCCCAGAATTCAGGAACTTATTCGGAAAAGCCTTTAGATTTTCGGGATGTGATAAAAAAAAATATGAGTAATTGGTGACCAATGTTATCCATTTTGAAATTTCCTAATAATGTAAAATGTCAACCACCCTGGGTCTTGTTAAAGGCAAAGTCAATATGGAAATGATTGTGGGTAAGGGATTTTTAGTTTTTTATTTTAATGTTTTGCCTACATGTATGTGTGTGCATTGTGTGTGTGTCTTTCTGGTTCCAGGGTCATCGATGGTTGTGAGCCACCATGGGAATGCTAGAAATTAAACCTGGGTCCTCCATAAAAGCAACAATGTTCTTAACAACTAATCTTACTGTCCCACCCAGATTGGGGATTTTTAAAGACCAAGTGGTCTCAAAACTAGCTCTAAAAATGACTAGCAATAATGAATATTTTCTTCTTGCTTTATCATGCATGCCTACTTTATTAGCCAATATTTGCTGATAAATTTTAAAGTCTAGGTTTTCTGTTATATAGCATAAGAATATTGAGTTATGATTAAACTATAACATGTATATTACTATCACAAAAGCTAGATATTAAACTTAGATATTAATTATTAAAATTTTTACTTTCAGTGTTTGGTAAAAGACAAATATCTTCATGTATCTGAAGATCAATTCCAATCCATCAGACAAGTTGAAGGAATTGGTTTTGTTGTCTAAATAATTGCAATAATTTCATTATACTTACATTCAAATATGAAAGAGCATTTGGGCAACTCGAATTCAGGTTTATAAGCATGTCCAACAGGAACCTTATTCACTTCAGTTTTCTCTCAGACTAACAGTGATGTCTTCTTCTATCTATTAATACCAGACAATTCACCATCAGTGTGTGACATCCCACTATTTAACTCCTAGGTAATTTATTTTGATAAATTTCGAGTTTGAAATTCCGTGGCTGGCTCCTGTTGCCTTGGCCGATCCTTATGTATATACTCATGTTGTTAAATATTTTGTCTGAAACGGTTTTATAAAATTCTCTGCCTTCAACTATGCAGGTATACTGATTAAATCATAAATTCTGTTTTACCGCAATGCCTACAGAAAATGTGTTAAATGTGTATCTGCTTTCTTGAACCTAGTTCTGCTAAAGTTATCCAGTATTCTTTAATCAACCCTAAAATAATTTTTTGAATTATAAAAGATTGATTCTTTATATGACCTTTGTATTTTAAACAAAATTTATGTACCTACGGGCTAGGGGTACATCTCAGGTAGTTTACTTGCCTAACATGCTCATTTTTGCCTCCCAGCCCTCAAAAATAGTAATGTAATAAAATTTGTGTTATTTGTTCAGTAACCTTCCTCATTTCTGAACCTGACTCAAAATTGTGTTTGATACTGTCTCCCTCCCCAAAGTATGAATATCTAAAATATAAGAAAAGGCTCAAGTTTCACAATCCATCTCCAGTGCATTTCCATTTAAAACAAAACATTATGCATATGTGCTCCTCCTATTGTAAGGTATTTATTTAATTTCAGATGTAAGTTTACATTCTTTCACTCTTTCTGTCCTTGGAGATTTTCCCTTATGACCACCATTTTATATAAAAACACCTTCAAAACATATGGACACACTGCATGTTCTTTAGGCAATGGATTACTGTGTTTTTAAATTTTTTAATATTTAAAAATTTCATACTTGCATATACTGTGTTTTATAAATCCACCCTTTTTTAACATCTCTCTAATTTTTTCTTTTTCAGACTACTTTCTCTGCCAACTTCATTTGCTCATTTTAAGTTTTGAGGCCATGGCATCCGTATAGTGCTGCCTGTGTGTGCATGGTTGTAGACTACCTACTGAGCATTGGCAATCTCTCAAGGGCTGTTTCCCTTCGCAGCCATCAAATGCTAAGGGATCAAATGCTCCTTCCTAAGGATTCTTTATGTTCTTACATTACATTTCCTCTAAGGCTCTATAGAATTAGGCTCTAGGCTGGCCTCAAAGCTGTTGATTCCGGGACTGTAATCATCACACATATTCAGGCCCATTTCTGAAGTTGCAATCAACAGGTGTACTACAGTGGTTCTGAGCTTAGGACTCAGTCCCAAAGAAACAGATTTCAAATTGACCCACCTACCTATTCAGCAAAAGGTCAACCTGCTTAAGACCCCAGAAATGAGCCAATCTTTGCACCATGATTGATTGTCAGCACAGAACTGGGTGGGGTGATGGGCAAAGAGCTTTCCTGAACAAAGCCAGCCTGCAAAGACTGAAAAGCCGCTACTTCTTCAAAGGTTCAGACATACACACACAAGGAATGCGAAGTAAAGGAGACCAGCCTCACCAAATGGTACATCTACCAAAAATATAAATAATAAATAAATAAAATGTTGGGCATTACTAAAGTTTATCAACAGAGACTAAAATAATATATATCTATTTATGAAAGTAAAAATTTCCAAGTTCATAATTTCTTAAATAGTGGATTAAATATCATGATCAAAAGAAGCTATGAACAAAGACTGTCAAGTTTATAATATTTACAAGGAATTAAGATAAATATTAAAAGGTAAGCAAAATAAGTAGAAGCACATTTGCCTGATGCACATTTGCATGTCATGTATAAACAAAAATATTTTTAAAATTAATATGTGAAAAATAGACATCCAGACTAAATATGTGAGGACAGATTTTATAAATGAAATTTCTAAAATTTGCATTTAACCATAAATTTGAAATCATCTATTAGCACAACTTTAAAAAGATTTAAAACCACTGTGATAAAACTGAAAGAAAAAATATGTAAATATGCAAACAGGACTTGTGATTTTATATGTATCTCTCAGTAACTGATAAAGCATGTATATAAAATATTAGTATATGTGGCAATTAAGATGATCACATACGTGTGACTTACCCTGAGGCATAGGAATGGGGACTACTGTTTACCAATACCAAATGGAAAATAGAACTGTAGGAAGTTTCCTAGATATAATTTTGGCTTAGTGTTGGGGAGTCAGATCATTGGATTAAAATGTTTTAAGTCCAGAAGAGTAGCACTGTGAAGAAGGATGCTAAAAAGAAATTCCACACTAGCTTGGAATTGAATATAATAAAGGGTTATTTATTTAGGGGTAGACTCACAGATCACAGTCCTCTGCTTGAATGGGGAATCCATCAGTCAGAAGAGAGGGAACATGTGCTTTACAATGGCATTTATAGTATAAGAGGCTTTGCCCAAGTGGGTGGGTAACTTAAAGGCTACTGGCTGAAGGATTTTCCTACAACACCTCCCCCTTTTGTTTAAATACTAGAGTTCTAAACCTAATACAAAATTATATACAATAAGAACAAATATCAAGTATAAAATTAGAATTACAACCAG
>LOJH01020607.1:2559-20676 GCA_001685095.1 Ellobius talpinus
AGCCAGTTCCTGGAACAAAGTCACTGAACCGGCTAACCTAGATTTTTGGCTCTATTCTTCCTGCTAGAGGGTCTGGATTTATCATGGTCTTTCACATGTAGTTAGTCCTTATTAAAAAGGTTTTGTGTTTTCATAATCACCTATCCTTAATAAAGTTTATTTGACCAAAGCCAATATTTACAGTGCATTTGTGATTATTCATAGATATGCATGGGACAGCTAAAAATTTGAATTGTCTAGTGCTTGCCTTCCCAGTAAGTTGAACAAGAACTTTTTGTTTCCTTTGTACTGCAAATCAAGCCTCCTTTCTTTGATCTATTTAGTGCCATATTTTTGTTGCCGAATTTATTGTTTAAAATGACTCCCAAATAAAGTGCCGAAGTGTTTTCTAGTGTTCTGAGTGCAAGAGGAAGGAAGGTCACGTGCCACGTCTCCTTGTCAGATAAGCTTCTTCCGTGAATCGCGTCTGCTATCCGCTTGAGTTACAGTGTTAAGAATCAGAAATGGTCCATCCCGAAAGAGAAGAGGAAACCCGCTGAGATATGTGTGAGGCTGCTCTGGGAAGAACAAAAATTAACATCTAGAGTACTTGCCGAAGCTTCAGGGAAGTTGGGAAAGCAGCTAAATATGTAGATCCGTGAACTGCTGGCCATCAAAGCATGGCTGACAGCAAAGACATATTAGCCAGCACTAGGAAATGTGAACCATTTTAGGTGCTTCTGGCTCACTTATGTGTTTCAGAAGGTGATATGGTGTAAAAACAGTAAACTTGGGATACGGGTTCTGTGCATCAGGTGTCTTCAGAAGAACAAAACCAAAACACCGGCAGACAAACCTAGACAAAATATCCTCAGAAGCTAGTGGCCCTTAATCATTAACCAGTTTCGGAGTTGTTTGTAAGAAAGAAATGTTGCGTTGTCTTTAAGCAGAAGCACGTGACAGATGTTGAGCTGCTGAAGGCATGGCAGACATGCTGGAACCTACCCGTGTATTTCCCGTAGGAGCAGTGGCTCTTGCTAGGAATTCAGGGTTTGTAGCAACTTCATAATTGCTACATATAGGGGCTGGACAGATGGCTCCGAGGTTAAGAGCACTGGCTGCTCTTCCAGAAGTCCTGAGTTCAATTCCCAGCAACCACATGGTGGCTCACAACCATCTAGGATCTGATGCCCTCTTCTGGCCTGCATGCATAGGTGTGAACAGAGCACTCGTATCTAAAAATATATATATAAATAAATAAAATCTTAAAAAAAAGATAATTAAATCTAATGAGAATTGATTGTCAGTACATCAACATTAACGTTCATAAGCATGTGTTAGAATGTATTTGTGATATAGCTGTTAACATTTCTATACCCTTTCTGGTTATCTAAGTTGCCATTTCCCTGGAATGTAATAAAATTTCAGATATTTTTCATTGTGTCTATAACTTCACATGAAATTCTATGAAAATTTTTAAATTTAAAAGTAATTGTCAAAAGGTCAATATTTATCAGAATAGTAATTCGGTTTGTTTGTTTTGTGGATGCTGGTAGGAGGTAAAAAAGTTTCTCACCGTAGGATCATCTGGTTTTGCCATTTCCCAGAGTCCTAATTCCCATAGGTTGACATGAAGAACATATGTGCTGCACTGTATGTTGGAAAGGCAGCCTGTCTGTTTGAACTTAGGTAATCATGTATTAGTATGTGTGCTGCCCTTTTTCCTGGAAGGGGACTTTTTTTAAAGTTCCTTGTTTTTACAATGATAAGGTAGTTTTGGTTCAAGAGATAATGAATGCCTCTTACAATTCTTGTAGACATGAAAAGACCTGGAGTGTCATCAACATTAATTACTTATACTTTGTATTGAATATAGTTTCATTTTCATGCTTTAAAAAATAATTCTGTTACAGGCTTTTATGTTTAATTCTTTTCGTATGAACTAAGTGTGGTGGTACATTTTGAAATCCTAGCACTGGGGTGGAAGAGGCAGGAGGATCAGAAGTTCTAAGTCATCTTTACATATGAGTTTCAAAACCCTCTGGTGAAAATTATATCCCCATTTCAAGCAAAACAACACAAAATACATATTTACATGTTACCTAATATGTTGATTTTTATTCATACTTTCAATACTAATAGTGTTACATTTTGTAAGTATGCTTATGTGTCTTTATTTTTTATTTATTTTGAGACAGGGTGTCTTTCTCTATAGAGCCCCTGGCTGTACTGGAACTCATTGTGTAGACCAGGCTGGCCTTAAACTCACAGAGATCCATCCACCTTCCTTTGCCTCCCAAGTGCTGGGATTAAAGGCGTGTGCCACCACTGCCCTGCCTGTTATATGTCTGTATATATTTACCAATAGTAATACAGTCTGAGAAATATAAAGTGAATGTAGTCACACAGACTCAGGTGGTCTAATACACTATACTGTACACCTAAGCTGCATATTCATAGAGTCATACATTGCTTACTGGTACTGGTGCATTCCTGGGAAGTATGTTATTTAATGATTTTTCATGTGAAAATCATAGATTATAAAACTAGGGCATGTGGTGTCATTAGACACTATATAGGAGACTACCATGCATACGCAGTTGGTTTTTGATGATAGCATCACTGAACACCACATAACTATATAGGCTATGAATACACTCCAGTACTGAACAAAAGTCATGAGAGTAAATCAAGCTCCAGAGAAATATGAAGTCAAGAGAAGTAGTAACCATTTAACTATATTACTACTAGTCTAACATTGCAGTTTCACAGTATATTAGTTTTTTCATAAGTAGAACTCTGATTAAAAAATCACACTAAGTTCATAATCCAAGAATTGTAATTATTATTAATCAAGTATGTACTGTACATCAGTGTGTTGCATGCATTACACTAGGCTTGTTTATACTGACACCACTACAGATGCCTGAATGTTTTGTTACAATATTAAAATTATTGCAGTATTGCCAGATAATAGAATTTTCCCCTGTATTATAATTTTTGGGGATTACCTTATAATCTGGGATGTCATGGATCAAAATGAGTTTCACAGTTGTATTATTTATTAGCATTTGTATGCATGCTTGTATTTATATTCTGTATTCCTGTTACTTATTTTAAGATGGGTCTTAGGGGCTGGAGAGATGGCTCAGAGGTTAAGAGCACTGACTGCTCTTCGGAGGTCCTGAGTTCAATTCCCAGCAACCACATTGTGGCTCACAACCATCTGTAATGAGATCTGGTGCCCTCTTCTGGCGTGTGGGCATACATGGAGGCTGAACACTGTGTACATAATAAATAAAACAAAAAAGATGGGTCTTAGGTGGGGGGTCACAGGCTGAATCCGGACTGTTTCTTGCATCTCACCTGATCTGTGGGGCAGTTGTGTGGGTGGCATGACATTAGTTCCATCATGGTGCCAACTCATTCTGGTTCATTCTCAGTCCCACAGGCGACAAGATTCGAAGCAAGGTTGAGCTGACTCGATACCTAGGCCCTGCATGTGATCTGACCCTCTTTGACTTCAGACAAGGCATCTTGTGCTACCCGGCTCCCAAGGTACTTCCCAATGCCAGTGTTCATACACGGGCAACTCTGTCACCCATGTACCCACATTCTTCCTGTCTTCATCTCCAGACTCATCCCTTGCCTGTCCCCAGCAAGAAGAAAAAGAAGCCTTCTAAACCAGCCAAGGTTAAGAAGTGTCAGGGTGGGCTGCAGAATAGTGATGTCAGGAAGGCGACCCCGCGGGCTGAGAATAAGGCTGGCACTGGCACAGCTCCAGCTTCATTACCTGTACCTGGGTGAGTGTTAGCTTAAGGTGAGCCAGGTAGGAGGTGAGGCTTGGGATTGGGAGTAATTATCTCTGCTCTTTTCATTGTAGCCGCTGTGAGAATTGTGGAATCCATTTCCCATGGGATGGTATCAGAAGGCAGAGGCTCAAGACATTATGCGAAGACTGCCGAGGTAAGTAAGTTCCTAGGGATTAGGAAACAGGACGCATAGTAGACCCAGTGCTAGGCTAAGCTGGAGGCTCTATGGTTCCTGTCGGGATGGAGGCTTTGGGCATACATGGAATCGGCCTATGACCTCACTATTGGTGAAATGTCAGTCAGTCTCTTTCTCGACCTCAGTCCGAAATGACGGTCCTGCCTCCAGGAATCTCAGAATGAGACTGTGTCTGAGAGCTGTCCCCTCCTATTTTATATTCCTCTCTCGAGCTGGGATTAAAAGCCTGCACTGGCCAGTTTCTATGGCAACTAGTGTGGCTGCTGGGATTAAAGGTGTGTGTTACCACTACACTGGCTGACCAGTGGGGCTGTTTTACTCTGATCTTCAGGCAAGTTTTATTTATTAAAATACAAATGAAATGCCACCACAGTGAAAGTCAGGGTTAAGGTAGTAGCTGAAGCCATGTGTCTGTGTCTGTTTCTGTTGCTTTGTTGCCATTTCTCTCATTCTCCTTCTCCCGCCAGCACAGAGAATTGCCTTCAACCGAGAACAGAGAATGTTTAAGGTGAGAATATGTATTGTTGGACCCTAAAGCCCACTTACCGAGGAGGGGTCGCCCCAAGAGACCACTCTCACACCGCAGTTGTTGCAAAAACAAGAGGAATTTTATTAACTGGCACGTCAGGGTCCCTCAGCCTCGGGAGGAGAAGGACCTCGAGTGGCTGTTACAGGCTACTTTTAAAGAAAAAAACCTTTGCAGAAGCAAAGGGGAAGTCCAGGAGTCGTTTGTCAACTATTGTGACTGGCTCGTTTAATGATCAACTAACCATAATTGGTCGATGCTGTGGCGGGACAGGTGGTTGCTGGGTTGGTTGAGCAAGGAGGAACATCTGCAGGTCATTTTGCCCCAGTTCCATGAACTGGGTCTATTTGGAGAAAAACTGCAGAGGGATGGAAAGTACCTGGGAAAGTACCTAAAGCTCCAGTGCACACGTGTGTGATTATCAGGTTCCTGGTTCCCAGGGGAGGAGGGGCAGTAATGCTGAAATGCCCCAGAGTCTTTCAGTCTCTTCACAGTCTATAAGACAACAGAATGGGACAGGACCGATGGAGGGCTTAGCATTGATGACAGGTCTGCCGGGCGTTATAGATTGTTTCTTAGATACCCGGATGTTGGTTTGTTTGCAGATGCAATAATGGGAATTAGAGGGGTGTCAGTAGACATAGGGAAGTGTAGCATGAATAATAAAAACCCAGGGAAAGATATTAGATTCAACCTGAAGATCAGAAAAGCAAACCAGCCGAGTCACTAGAGAGCTCTTACCTCTATGAAATCTTCAGACTAAAAGTGAGTTCCTGTCTCATCCCACTCTATATCCCTCTCTAGTGCTGGGACTAAAGGTGTGCACCACCACTGCCTGGCCTTTATGGCTAACTAATGTGGCTTCTGGGATTAAAGGATTGTGCCACCATTGCCTGGCCTGTATGGCTGACTAGTGTGGCTCTTTTGCATTCTGATCTTCAGGCAAGTTTTATTAAAATACAAATGAAATATCACTACAGGAATGAATTTAACAGCACTAGTAGAAGGCATAGTAGTAGCCTTGGTGTTGGCAAGCTAATCAGTAGTTTGTTAGCTATAGTAAGGGAGCTAATGGAGGACTAATAAGTACGGCAAGCATTTGGAAGGGCAGTGGCCCTGGAGCCCTCTCCCTAGGCCTCTCATCTTACCCCATCCATTTATGACAGAGAGTTGGCTGTGGAGAGTGTACAGCTTGCCTGGTGAAAGAAGACTGTGGGGCTTGCTCCATCTGCCGCCTGCAGCTGCCCCATGATGTGGCCTCAGGGCTCTTCTGCAAGTGTGAGCGGAGACGTTGCCTCCGGATTGTGGAGAAGGTGAGGCAGTCAGATGAATTGGGTCAAGGCTCTCCTGGCCTTCAAGGCCCTGAGTCCCTACTTCACAACTCCTGCCCCCCCCACAGAGCCGAGGGTGTGGAGTATGTCGGGGTTGTCAGAACCAAGAGGACTGTGGCCGTTGCCGATTCTGCCTTCGTCCTCCCCGCCCTGGTCTCAAGCGCCAGTGGAGGTGTCTGCAGCGCCGCTGCTTGTGGGTGAGTCAGGCTAGAGGGGACCGGTGCTGGTGGAGTCAAGGCTGGGGCAGAGCTCATTCTGCTGTTAAATTTACCACCACTGCTGCTGTTTCTTCCTCCTGATCTGCCTTTGCCTGCTTCATGTCTTATTTTATTTTCTGCCCCATGTTCACCTCCTTGGTTCTGCCTACCTGCCTTTCTCTACCAGCACTTTGCTCATCGCTTCCGTGGCCACCCTCAAGGATGTCACCAGTGCCCTCCCCAGGTTGTGGTTCCCCCCATTGTGAGTGCCTGACTGCACACTCCGCCTGACCAGTCAATGCATGCTTTTTGTACTCCCTGGGGCTCCTGTGTCTCTGATACCACCATGCCTTAACTGTCCCTTTGGCCTCTAGGGTAAACGTGACCGTCGTAAGAGTAGCTCGAAGGTGGCTGCCCAACGTCACTCCCAAGCTCAGCCATTGCCTCCACTTCCTGCACCACAGCACCCAGAGCCCACAGAGCTGGTAAGGCCCTGGTGGGCAGGGGGAAGGCATGACCTTAAACTTACTCAGGACCTGCCCTGACCCCAGCACATTTGCCTCTGCAGCACATCAGCGACCTAGCGCCCACATCACCTGCTGAGTTCATCTATTACTGTGTAGACGAGGACGAGCTAGTGAGTGGCCCCGCCTTACCTGGATAAACCTAGACGCTCCTGATGCTTATTTAACCCAAGGAAGTAGATGCTGTGATGGGACTAGTAGGGAGTAGTAGTGAGTGCTAGGATGGGGTAAGCAGTTAGCTGGGAAAGAAGAGGGGCTAGCAGTACGGTGCTTACTGTCAGATGAACCAGCATCAATGGCTGGTGCAGGACAAAGAGGCTGAATGGTGACATTCACAGGGGTGCAGGTAAACACGTTTGTAAGAGTCAACATCGCTGGCAGTGATGAGGACTAATGGAAGGTCGGTGAGGGCCAGAGACACTGTCCTGATCACAGGTGCTCTACTGATAAAGTAATGGAGCAGCCTCAGTCCTAATAGGCTTGGAGGCCAGCTGGCACAGTGGTTGCGGCATATTTTGAAGCCACAGATGCCTAGGAGAGTTAGCAGGCTGAGCCTCGTGTCTACGTAGCTAGCTCCTCCATGGGGCTAGAGGAACACCAGCACAATAACTGAGATTGGTGTTGAGGACGGCCTCTCCTAGTCCTAGTGACAGTAGCACCGTTCCCCTCCACCCCAGCAGCCCTACATGAACCACCGGCAGAACCGCAAGTGCGGGGCCTGTGCAGCCTGCCTACGGCGAATGGACTGTGGCCACTGCGACTTCTGCTGCGACAAGCCCAAATTCGGGGGCAGCAACCAGAAGCGCCAGAAGTGTCGTTGGCGCCAGTGCCTGCAATTTGCCATGGTGGGTGGGGCAGGGAGGGTTAGGTGGATGGGCTAGGTTGGGCCCGGCCCACCCCCTTGTTTGGGAGTGGTGGGCAGGCCTGGTAGATGGGTGGGTGGTGTAGTGAGTCTCATTGAGGATTAGCAGACAGTGTGCTGGGGTAATGAGTTCAGCTGTACTGCCATTTCAGACAGGAGATTGACTAGCAGGCTTAGTGATGACAGCTCCCGGAAGCAGCAGATTCTGTGTGTGGTCTGATGGGATGTTAGCAGCCACATTGAGTAGGGCAGGGTGGGTACCGTCAGATGGCACCGGGTTGACCACAACACCCAACGTTGTTCTCACAGAAGCGACTGCTGCCCAGCACTGGGTCAGGGTCTGAGGAGGGAGCAGGATCGCCTCCATGTCACCCTTGTCGAAAGAGGCCTGGTTCTCCTCGACTCCATCCAAGCTCTTCTTCAGAGGCCCCTTTGGATTTGCACACAGCCCCACCATGCCCTGCCCAGGCTTCAGCGAAGCAGCAAACAGGTAGAGGCTTTGTGCCGACCCCACCTGACACAGACCTTGTGTTTTTACGAGAGGGTGCCAGCAGTCCTCTGCAGGTGCCTGGTCCTGCTGCAGCTTCCTCAGAAGACCCGTTGCAGGTAAGGATCTCCTCCCACTCTTCCAAGCTCCACCCAGCCTTGTGCCATGGACCTGAGACCAAGTCTGCTGCCATCCTCCCTTATGCAGGAGGCCCAGTGCTCTGCCCAGAGTTGGGTTGTGACCTTGCCACAGGTGAAACAAGAGAAGGCGGATGCCCCAGAGGAGTGGACAGCAGGCACAGCCTTCCTGACTTCTCCCATGTTGCAGCCTGGCTGCCCTAGCAAGGTTAGGGAGGTAATGGGTGCGTACAGGTGGTCTGTAAGCGAGGTGATAGATAGTGAGCTGTGGTGGTGGGTCTGCGGGTGGTGATGGTGCGCATTCTGTTGAATTGTCCAGCATATGCAGCAGGTGCCTCACCTGCTCTGCTGCTCAGCTCCCAGGGGACTGAAAATCATTGAGGAATAGGAAAGGTTCACAGGCAGAGAGGTGGCATTTCTCAGTGATAAAAGGGAGGTCTTCTGCATATATAATAATAATATAATAATAAAAATACCCAGCCTGGCCCTGTCCTAACTGCTGCCCTTCCTCATTCTCCTAGGCAGCAGACCCAGACCTTACACCCATGAAACAAGAGCCCCCTGGCCCTGAGGAGGATAGAGAAGAAAACAGAGAAGATTATATTTCTGAATCAGCCCCAGAGGAGGAGGCAGGAGGGGCTGGCACACCAGTGGTCAGTGCTGGGGATGTTCCCACCCTACCCTGACGTTATTACCTTCTCCTCCTGTCATGCTGACCCATGATGTTAATTCTTTCCTAGATCACGGAGATTTTCAGCCTGGGTGGAACACGCCTCCGGGACATAGCAGCCTGGTGGCCAAGGTGTGCCCCATACAGTTAGGTGTGGGGATGGGGTAGGTGCCGGCCAGATATGGGCCCTGAGTTTTAAACCTAGGGTCAGCAATTTGATTGGGTGCAAAGGGACATAAGAACTGTAACCATTACACTGCACAAGCAGTAAGGGTGTGTGTGTGTGTGTGTGTGTGCTCCTGAGACCCAGCCTGCTGGTATTCCAGGGCTCTCTTGGGGAAGGAACAGAAGGACTGATGCTCCATGAATAGATTTCAAAGAAAAAAGTGAGGCTGGTCCCCACCTACATAAGAAAATCCTTTTAAGGGTCAGACTTGGTATAAACATTCTTACTCAGAAGATCACCATTTGTGGTCTTGAAGGCCTTTGATGTCTCCAGAGCCCTTTATTGGGTGAGCTGTCTCTGATGATGGGAAGAATGTATGTCACACAGATGACATTGGACTTGCCTAGGCAGTGGAGTTGGTTTGGTGATTGGGCTTTAAGTGGCTCTGCAAGCTAAGCCTGTGTAGCTGTGTGATTTCAAGTGTATTCCCCCACTTCCTAGAGTAGCGTCTGTGGGTAGATTTGGGCTGTGCGTCCCAAACATTTCCTGTTGAGTTTACTGTTTTGAATACTGTGTAGAACTGTCCCTGTAACAGAAGTGAGGAGAGATGCCATTGTGGTAGTGGGAGGAGGACCACCCCAAAGTTAAAAAACAAAAACTATTGGAACAAGCACCTGGATTCCTTTGTTCCCATACACCAGTTTTAACTGCTAGAAAATCTGCTAGTGTACCTTGTAGATGGCAGGTGGAGATGACTGACACCCCTGCCTGGCATACAGCTGTTGGGGCTTCCACTGGTGATGCTACTGCAGCCTGTAAGGCTTACCCCCCCCACAGCATCCCTGGCTTCCGGGAGCTTAGGATTTTCTGGAAGATGAAATTTTTCCCCTCTTAACAGAGGAATGCTGTATTGTTTGCCTTTCTAGTCTGTGGAAGAAAGAAAAGTGGCTATAGGTGAATAAGGAGAAATGGATGCAGATGCAGAACAGGAGGAAGTGGTTTTATGATGCTCTGTTTGCTACATGGCAAACCTCATTCAACAGACAGACCTGCTCCCTCTTCTCTAGGTCCAAGGACCTTAACAAACCTGAAGCTAAAATGCAGTAGACTGGAGACTTCTGCTGACTATAGGACTGAAGGTGATATTTGCACACCGGCTTTATGAAAAACAACCCTGATCTGCCAGGGGCTGGGCCCTGCCTGGTTGCAGAGCTTGTTTGTGAATCAGCTCTAGGAGAAAGACCTGCAAGCACAATCGAGGAACAGGCCTGCCCAGGCCTTGAAGCTTAGAGGAAAGAAGCTGGAGAGGAAGAGAAAGAGGAGAAGGCTGGGAGAACGTCCGCTCCTCCAAGGATCTCAGTGTGATGAGAAGGTGGATGTAGGGAGGGGAGGATATGATCGAAGCCACTACCAACAACTCAAACAAGCCATCTTCATAACTGTTGGTGGCTTCCGGATGAGACCTGGCAGTGTGTCTGCACATTTTCTCAGGGAAACAGCAGTTGAAATGCTACAGAATAAAGGAGGAAAAGGCATTGTTTGGTGAGCTCCTCCCGTGGAGCCACTTACTGAACCCTCACAGTAGTCCTTAGGAAGACAGTGAGTGATATTGAGCACTTCTGCAGGTAGTTAAACAGACTCAGAAGAGACAAACATACCAGTGTCAAACAGCTAGTGTTGGTAGAGTCTAGAAATCCACCAGGCTGTACAAGCTTTGTTCTTTAATCCACTAAACTGTTAACTGCAGTCTTTTGTGCAATAATGTATATTACAATAACAGTTTTAGTGACTTTGAAAGCAGTAGATCACTACAAAGAGTATAAAATATCCTTTACACCTTTGCCTCAGTTGATGTTAGGGAATGCCTAGGCTGTGGGTGGATGGGGTCACCTTGTCAGAGCATTGGTTCATGTAGAATCTAGGTTCCCTGAAGGCCCCGGATGCTGCATAGGATCCCTTAGCTCCAAAAGTGTGTTCTTCCTCACTGCTGGCTGACAATTTGCTTGAGCCCAGATAGTCTCACTTTAGCCAGAGCAGTGCTTGGAAATAAAGCTATCAGCCTGGGCCATCTTTTCCAGGCAGTATCTTCTCTCTGATGACCTTTGTGCATGTTTCCTGCCCTCAGCCCAAATGTTTGTTAGGAGGCTGAATGAGCTTATGCACTGAGTCCCGCCCAAGGGCCGGTCTTGGCTCAGCCTTACCTCACTTTCCATCTTTAAAATGCCAAAAAGATAGAGAACTGGTTACTTAGCCAGGTTTACAGGGCCAGGACTGAGTGCCTCGACATACTTTGTGTCCTGTGTGCCCCCTTTGCTTTAGCCTAGTCCCAAGCCCTGCTGCTTTAGGTAATTCAGATGTGGATTACTCATTTCTTATTCCCAACTCACAAGGCACAGCTCTCTGCCACCTTCTACTCTTCCTTTGCCTTGCTTTGCCTAGTTCTATCCTGGAGTCATACTGCTTTTTAACCCCTAGAGCACACCACTTGTCCCTAGTATTCTGATAATTCTGACAGTGATGTTCTAAGGGTAACGTCTTTGGTTGGCATTTGACTTGTGAACAAAGATTCTGATTACTATGTGTATTGACTCTAGGGTACAGTCAAAAGGTCAGAACCACTACAACAAAGACTAATGTATGTGTTTTAAGGGAGTTTTGGGAGACATTTTACATTGTGTAATTTTGGGAGATAGTTTAGTAGCCTCTAAGACTGTCAGTTGTATGTAATACTGGAGCTCAAAGTATTCAGGACAGGCAGTGAGGAAGGGAAGGTGGATGGACCCACGGGAGCCCATGAACAAGAGTTGGAATTCAAGATGGCCTGAAATCCATGTTAGTGTGTCTCACCGTCTCCGCTTCGATGATGTTTGTGTCCTGAAGAAGAAGCTAGTGGAAGTAGCATCTGGCCTAGGACTAGAGAAGCTGAAGGAAGATCCCAGGGAAGTTGTAGCAGCTGGAGGCCTGGCTGTAGAATTTGCTGTTTCCCCATTCCAAGGTGAGACAGCAGATTAATGACCACTTGTATGAACTGCAGTATGCCTGGTATTCGTGCACCAACTTCGCAACACCCTGCTGCTGTTTCACTTCCGCTAACTATAATGTTTCTGTGGATTTTCTTAACTAGAAGTCTATGGGGAAGGATTCTGGGAAGCATAGTCTAGTCCAGGTGACATGTTAGAAAGCCAGCCTGCCATGACTCAGCTCCCAAAGATCTCGCCACTTACCCGAGGATAAGCTGAAAATGTAAAGCTGAAGACCATGGATTTCATGTTGGTCCCAGCAAAGAAAGAAACCCTGTCAAGCTCCTCCATAACAATCTTGCTGGTCTCAGCTGTATTTTTGTCATTCATCCAAGTATGGAAAACTTGGCCCATAGTTATCACTGTATATGATACTCAGATCCAAAAATGCAATTTTATAAAAATGCATCAATATATATTACAAATGATAAAAAGATCTCCAGTTTTTATGGACTTTGATGCTCAGAATATAAAATCTAGTGTACTATGGAGAAGCCAGTCCATTTTCGAGATGCGAGATAAGTTGGAAACAATCATTACTATTTCTAAACTGTTCTATTTTAAAATTATTTTAAAACTTTTCTTGTTCCATATTTATTGGTTTTTATGTTAGTGATTCTTTGAGGATTGTTTGGGGGTGGGAACAGTGTTGGCCGCTGTGGAAGAATTGGGATTGTGGGTGGCAAGATGAATCAGTTCTGTCATTTTCCTAGGCTTCATTCAGATTTGGGGGGCTGCAGGCTGAGGCACTGCGCTGCTCCTTATCCACCTCATAGTCCATAAGGCTCCTCCAAGTCTAGGCTGGTTGAGACGACCACTCAACCTTTGGATAGATTCCAAAGCTGGTGCCAGGCACCCTGGGGCAGAGCCTGCACCAGCCGTACTTCCTGATGTTGAAGAGGCCACTTCCATTCCTCAGAGGATGGTGGAACAGTCCAAGCTGAGTCTCCTGACCAGGATCATGACCTGACTGCTCTGCCATTGGAGTGCAGGATGGCGGTGTGATGCTGTGAGCAGCTGACTACCTCTAAGGCTCAGCTTCCCCAAATTCACAAACAGGACTTCTGTGGCCACACAAATCTCAAGGGTGTGGACCAGGCACCCCGAATTTCTGGGGTCTTTCACAAACCCTGCTCAAAGGTTTCTTCACTTCTGCAGAAGGTGTGTGTGCTGGGGGGTGAGGGGAGACCCACCTAAAAGGCCAACATGTAGAGCCACTCAGATGAAGGAGGTACTTCTTTGGACATTGTCGGGGAACCCTGACATCCTCTTAATTTTTTTCTTTTTTTTTTGTTTGTTTCAGGCTACATAAACTTAGCAGTAAATGAAAATGGGTATTTTACTGAGCTGCAGTTGAAAGAAGAAATATTGTAGGCGAGAAAACAATTATTAAGAGAAGAAAGACATTCTTTTATGGCTGAAAAGCTGAACCCAGAATTCAGGAAATGGACCCCAAGTCTAGAGGTGTACCATATAGGAAATCTGAAGTGGCTGGGTTACAAATAATTAAGCATGCTAATTTGAAAAAACCGACCTTAAGAGGGTATATCCATGAGTCGCACTAAAACTAGTAGTGTCCACCAGTAACCTTGTCACTGCCCCTCCCCCGTCTGCTTTTCTGTTCTTATCTCCCCCCTCTTAAGAACAGGGGTACCAAAGTAGCATTCATAATTGGCTCTTGAAAATTATAACTCCATCTTACTATTAATGGGAACTACAGCTCCAGTCCCCACGTGTGCTGAGGACCATCCAGTTCCTTGGACTGTTGCCAGGGATCATAATTCTCAAGAATTGAGTAGCTGAACTTGTGACCCACAGTTCAGATCCATTCTGATTGCCCCATTGAGTTTTTGTGTTCAACCCAGTAAGATGACTGCCGCACCATTACATTTGAGCTGCCTGCTTCCTGTGTTCACCTGAAGTGTAAGCCGTTTTCTCTTGAGTGCAATAGAAGACTCTCTTCGCAGTACTGGTTGTGTGGCTCTATATATAGCACTTAGGCTCTTGGAGCCTTAATCGACTTCACTGTAAAATAATGCTAACGATACCTTCAGTTCTTTCAACCCTGTAAGATTCTTGTCAATCTCAAAGGTTTCTGAAAATACTTTGCAAATTGTAAAAAAGAAAAAACCTACTCAAGCATAAGGTTGCCATGTGATTATTACATCAAGATCAACTTCAAGGTGGTAGAAAGTTTAACCTTTCTCATGCTCTTAGATCAATTATAGGCAGGCGATAACTAGCAAATCCACTGAATTGTGTTTTGACTCTTAAGTTAGAGGGGTTTTTTCTTTGTTTTCCTCCACCTCTTATGTGGCGATCCCCGAAGGAAGAGAAGGAGGTGGGGTGGAGGTGTTCCTGCCAGGGCGGGGTGATAACAACTTCCGCTTGACCCGCCCACCTTCACTAACGGCGCGCGGGGAGGGGTGGCTCACCATGGCAACCGGCCTCTGCGTTGTGGAAGTAGACTACTCTGGGCTTGACGGTTCCGGTAGCCACCGTTCCAAGGAGACTTGAAGATGGACAGCCAGCGGTTTGGCACTGTCCCAAGAGAATTTAAGGGTCCCACTCCCAAGGCGGTGATCATTGTAAGTACAGGATATTTGTGCGGGAAACCTAAGACCCTTTCCGTCTCCTGGTGGAGCCCGACCAGTCTGAGTTCTTTCACTTGGGAAGCAGGTTCCTGAAGCAGCGGGCTTTGAGGAAGAAAAGGTTGTTGCTCGCCGCCTATCTATCATTCCGTCCACACCCACCCCATCCTTTTCCACTCCAACCTCCAACTACAATCACCACTTGGGATCTTGGTGTTTTTGTTTTTCCTTCAGTATCCCCCAAATGCCGTGAGCTTGGGTGTGGGAGCATTATGGAAAGGCACTGGGCCAGAAGGCTGATTCTGGATCTGAACTGGCTATGGTTCAACGGGACAGTTTTGGGATGGTCTTGTGACCCTATGAAAATAGTCTATAGAAAGGGAATTAGGCTTTGAATGTTGTGTGTGATAATGGGATGTTCCCTGTGCCGGCTAAATGAGTAGCTGGTGTTGGACAACAATGCTCCTACAGACTGAAAATAAGCCAGTTAGTTGCCTCCTACAGTGGACTGGTACGGGTTGCCTATAAGAAAGGAATTTAAAATGAATTTTGCTAGCAATACAGACGCTTCTCTTCCACGCATATGTTTTTTTAATTCCTGAATACTTGTTTCTACAGATTAGAAAATCAGTCATGTAATCAGAGTTATGGCTGGAACCACTACTGGGTGTATAGTATTAATGGGGTAAATCCAGTGACCCCCTTCATTAAACACCCCATCCACATGGTGAAGAAACAGCCTCCTCCTAAATAAGCCACTAAAAGTAGGTAATAGGTTATGTTCACTGTGGTGGCAACTTGTGGAAGTAAGTAAGATTTGGGCTAATCAAGAATACAGTTGTATTATGGCCCGTAGGCACGTTCCATATTTCTACTTACAGAACTCCTTCTTCTCTAGGTCCCAGGACTATAGAATCTGAACCTGGAAAGAAGTAGTCTGGAAACTGCTGTGGGCTTTAAAAGCTCAAGATAACTTCATGGACAACAGAATCAAACACTTTTGGGTCTTGTATCTCAATGCAACATTTGGGATTCAGGCCATTTGTTGGCAACTATTATTTATGTTCATAACCAACAAGGAACAGGGAGAAGAAAGACTGCTATAGCAGAAGCAGGCCACTGAATACTGTGTGCTTACAGAAAAAAGGGAGGCAAAAGAACCAGAGTTGTTTCTTCTTCTCTGGTGTCTAAGTGGGTGACAAAAAATGAGAGGTAATTAATAAAGCTTGGACCCTCAGAAATTCCCTAGGAAAAAGCAATTTTTTTAAAAAAAAGGTGATGTCATCAGCCACTAGCACATTTATTTTTCTCATTTAACAGATGAGAAACCCAAAATTTGGACTTGAAATCCAAAAACCCTAGAGTAAAAGTCAGAATCAAGCCTGGATGGGGGTATTGTTCTTTAAAACAGGAACCTGAGATGTTGTCATAGCAAAGTCCTTCCTTGATCTTTTGGTGCCATCAGAGGTTTAGTGTCATTATTGTAGTTGCTAGCCACACATGACTTTTCCCTTCTGGAAATGTGTTAGTTGAAAATGCTCAGAGTCACATATTGAAAAGATAATATTCTGGATATACTGGATAAATAAACTATTATCAAAATTAATATTCTATTTTAACCAATTCAATTCCAAGAAAAACTTAAGTTGTGTGTCTGTTTTGCATTATATTTCTCTTGAACAGTGTGGGTTTTGGTCAGTGGCAAGCCTGTTCCTTGACTGGCATCACCTTTTTCCATTTTAGACAACTCAAGGTCCCACCTTCTTCATCCAGAGACTGGTATGGTGGCACAGCCTGTAACTACAACATTTGGGGGGCAGAGGCAGATGATCAGTTAAGCGAGAACTTGAGCCAGCCTGAGCTACATGACACCATGTCTCAATGCCCCAAGCCTTCCAGGGCTTCCAGGTCTAGCTACCACTCATGCTGTTTCTCACCAACTCTTCTTGCCCGCTTTAGTCAACGTGTACCTCAGGTCTTGATTCCTGTCCTGACCGTTGGCAACCACTGCGTCTAGCTGGCCTGGGTGGTGGTCTCAGCCCACACATGTCTTTCTGTGTCTCCTGCCCAGTGACCCTGCTCTACTTCACTACCACAGAATCCGCACACATAAAATACCAGGAATGTTAGAGAATAGTAGTTTAGTTAGTTGACTCTAGACTCCAAATCATTTTGATGTGGATTTGCTTCTTGTGATACACTTTCTACTCTCATCTTGGGCGGTTTCCCATTTCATCCTGTCAGCTGCACCTAGGTGCCTCTTTGTGTACCTGAAGCATTTCATCAGTTTATCTTTGGATGGATGCTGTGTTTGTTTCCTTTGAATGCTTTACCACAATGACCAAACCCCAGTATCTGGTCATTCTGGCTCTTATATTCTAAATATAACTCAGCAGAATGGATCTGCCTTGTGCTTTCTGGGTTTATTACTATGAATGAGCACCCACTTGCCACTACTCACCAAAGATGACTGGATAAAACTGCTGCTGAAAGTTCAAGACCATTGATTCCTTGATGGCACCAGGAGGTTCAGACACTGCATCGAGACCACCCAGAACCACTTGTTCACTCATTCATACTGAGAGGCTAATTGCGGGATGAGTGGGTTCAAGGCTAGCAAAACAGAAACGATAAAGATATAGCTAAGGAGATTTCATTTGGTGTGTTAATATATAGTCAAACTACATGCACACCTCCAACTTCTGAGTGACCATTATGCAAAGAGAATACATTTAAAGAAACTGAACTATCCCCAAAATACCTATAACTGTAGGAGACCAGCTTCAACAAGGATACCAATTACCAGGGTAGCAGCGTGGGGATTAGAAAAATAAAGAAAATGAAGACTCTAGTGAAAATAATAAACAGAAGCATAAGATAGGGAGTTCCAGTGAATACTGAAAATTGCCCACGTGTAATTTCCATTTGCTTAAATACCCTGACCCCATAAGGTAGGAATAAGATAAAACTGCATTAACATGATACAAGGAATGACCTCACCAGCTGAAGGGTTAATGGCTACATTTTTAGTTAAAATTCTGTTGCCAGAACAAGACAAGAAAAGCTCGTACCCTAGACCAAAACATTCTGTAAGCAAACCGTTTCTTGGGTGGAATCCATAGTTATCTCCCTAAGGTAGTAGGAACCTAGTTGGAGCCTTAGACTTTTGTTTGAGATAGGTACAGATCTACTTCTTAATACCTGAAATACCAAGTCTGGATGTTAGCCATACCTGTTATTTGAACTGTAGTCAGTTCCCTTGAAGGAACAGAAGTAAGTTTCAATTCTGGCCTTTAGTCAAAGTAGAATGAACCCATACCTATGGGTCCTGTCACGTAGCATAGGCCTTTCATTCAAACTTTCAAAAACAAACCAAGTGAGAGTAAATTTCTAGTATCAATCCCCTCTTCCATCCTTTCCTTCATTTTTTCCTTTTTGGTATTTCACTTTTACAATTTAGTACATGTATAGTTAAATACTACATGCATAGTGAAATTTAACATATAGTTAGATATTTATCCATCAAAAGTATTTTGATGCTAATAACTGATTAGAAAAAAATGTGTGGGGCTGGAGAGATGGCTCAGAGGTTAAGAGCACTGATTGCTCTTCCAGAGGT
>LOJH01020608.1:0-17508 GCA_001685095.1 Ellobius talpinus
TATACACAGACAGAATACTGTATACATAATAAATAAATAAATATTAAAAAAAGAATAAAGAAGTGGTTAGCCAAAAACAGGGGAACTCCTCGGCATTTTAGAAAATTGTAGGGTTTAAAAAATTTTTGCTGAACAATTGTGCATCAAAGAGAAACCACAATGAAAGCCAACACGCAAAACATTGAAAGCACCAGCTACTCAGGCAATGGAACTTACTGACCACCATACCAAACATCCACATAACCAAAGTCACAGCAACACTGAACTACAATACAAAACTTGGGACTCAAGAAACTTGGGGACAGTGACAGGTGTCAACTGCATGGAGCAGGATCCTCAGCCACACTTGCCTGTAGCAGCCCAGCATCCCTAGGATATCAGAGGCCAATTCAGGTCATATCTACTACAAAGGTCTGCAATGGCTTAAAAACTGAAAACATTCTCAATTATTTGGGACTAGTATACGGCTGTCAGTTTGCAGTATAATGCCCACCATTCTAGTTTTCTTTCTGTTGCTGTGATAGAACATTGTACACAAATCAGCTTGGGGAAGAAACAGTTTGTTTGGCTTATACTTCCAGGTTACAGTCCATCACTGAGGGGAGCCATGTAGTAACTCAAAGCAGAAGCCATGGAGCAAAGTAACTTGTGGGCTCACTCTCTATATACAGCCCAATATTACCTGCCCAAGGTGGGCTGGGCCTTCCTACATCATTAACTACCAGGAAGTCTCCCAAAGACAGACTCACAGACCAACCTGACAACTGAGACTTTTGTTCCCCTCTGGTGATTCTAGGCTATGTCAAATCATCAGTTAATTCAACCCAGGACACTCACAAACACCAGCATCTCTTAATGAAACCTTCCCCCATGCTACTTTGCTGTTTTCTGTGATTCTCGGACAAGCTGGCTATTCTGCAAGGTTCCAGAGCAGAGGAACATAAAGACGGAGATTACATAGGAGAGAAAATAGCACTGGTTTTTCCTCTAGTGA
Source organism: Ellobius talpinus (assembly GCA_001685095.1). Taxonomy (NCBI): domain Eukaryota; kingdom Metazoa; phylum Chordata; class Mammalia; order Rodentia; family Cricetidae; genus Ellobius; species Ellobius talpinus. Next base: position 995 of record LOJH01020608.1, read on the forward strand.
TACTCTGCTGCTGGTGGTCCTCATTGTAACCAAAACTGGCAAACTAAAGTGATGTTACTCTGTTCTCTTCCAGGGGGCTCACCATAGACAAGGATCCCAAGAAAATACTGGGGGGAGAAGAAAACTCTACCTTCAAGCAAAGAAGTCATAAGAAGGCTGAGGAGGAATGGGGGAAAAGATGGAGAAGACAAGAGAGCACTTTCGTGCAGAAACACCAACACCCCAACAAACACGACAGCTCTACCCAAGAAACCTCAGGTCATCACAGAAGTACCTCTGAACTGCTTGAATGGCTCCATTTTTGTTTCCAGTCACCCTTTCTTCACCCTATCATTTACCCTCATAACAAACAGACCACTCTAGACAAGATTTTAAGTCAGCAATCAATCAAAAACTACACTGTAGAATACTGTTTCCTAACGATGAGCCAGAGTCATTAATAAATGATTATGCCATTCATTTTCTGCTTAGAATGGAAAGGAAACACATGAAGACATTTTAGACCTGTTTTATCAGGAATTGCTGAAGTTTTGAAGTTTAAGAGGACACACACCAACTCTGAAGCTCTGTAAGCGACAGCCAGACTGCAGCTCCTCAGAGAAGGATCTGGCCACCCCTCCCCCTAAGTATCTACCCCCCAGCACAGTGTTCTGGATCCCTCATGTAAATAAACCCTTGAGAGTCCTAGACTTTGGAACTTCACCCTCCGTTCGGCAGAAAGTCCAATGTCTATCTGGCTGGGCAAACAGCTGGCCACAGCTGATTTGGGGGCTCTGACTGCAGGGAAGGCTTTTCACCCTCCTGGGCCTCTGAACATGCATCTGAGTCCAAGCCAGTCCTGTTAGCTGTCTTCCTCCCTGCTCACCAGGTGGCTTTAAGAATCCTGTTGGGGAGCAGGTGGCACATACAGGATACCTGGTGGGCGCTGGTACCTCACACTCCACACAGAAACCCACAACTGATGCTTACATCCTCCAGAAGTACTAACGAGCTCAGCAACAAGGGAATATGGAGGAAGCATGCTGCTCAAAATTACAAGGACATATTTACCTATCTTTTTGTTTCTTTGCAGACAGGGTCTCATTGTGTACCCCTGGCCTAGAACTCCTGTCTGTGCTTCCCTCATGCTGGGATTAAAGTGCCACCGTGTCTGGTCTTCAAGAAGGAATTTAACACTGGTGTTTCAAAAAATATTCAAAGCTGGTTTTAAAAAGTTAAACACTAAGCTGGAGAACTATTCTGGCAACAGTTCACAGAAGGAAAACAACTTGGGGGTAGTCTTATCACAGGTCTGAGTGTAATGACACTGCTAACACAGAGTGCCCAAGGCCCTAAACAAGCCCGCTTTCCCCACCCAACCTGACCTTCCTGGATCCCACTTCTGTGGCTCTGGCGGTCATTCCACTGGCCAGCTGTATCCTGAATCAGTAGAACCCGGATGCAGGAGGCCCTGTGACTAGTCTGCTACAGGTGTCCTAGCATCTGAGCTCCCAGGACCCAAGTGAGGGAGAACTTTGGGCTCCTGCTAGGTGCAAAATCCACAACTTGGAAAGAAACATGCCAGGAGCCAAATATGGTTTTCAGGGTCCCATGTTGCCCAGGATGGCCTGGGATTCACTCTGCAGCTAAGGCTAGCCTTGAATTCCTCATCTCCTTGTCTGTGTCCTATGTGCTGGAATTACATGTGCATGTCACATGCCTAGCTTATGCAGTGCCGAGAATTGAACCCAGGGCTTTGTTTTGTGCATGGTGGGCAAGCACTCCAACATCTATGCTCATCCTTAGCCCCAACTGGGAACTTTATGAAACATGGAAATGCTGAAGCTAAAGTGTGCAGGGCACATGTGGAACTTTATGAAACATGGAAATGCTGAAGCTAAAGTGTGCAGGGCGCACGTGGATGAAATGACTGCAGCGAAAAGGGCTCAGCACATCGAGCTTTGAGGGTTTTTTTCTGCACACTAAATGGTCACTAGCCTCTGGATGAGTGCACATTCAATTATAAAGGGAAAAGGAACACTTAGAAGAAGGTACAAAATCATCTTTAAAAGTCAAGAGTAACTAGGGGATTACCTTTCTCTCCAACTCTCAGGGAATCCTTCCCTGACACTGTCTGCAGTTCTGCTTGACTCACTGCAGAGATGCACACTGGGCTTGGAGGCAGGAGAGAAGGGCAGGTAGAAACCACACAGAAGGAGCTTTTGTCCACGGCAAATCTAGTGCATTTTAAAACAACAAACATAAACTGATAGGTGGGGCCATCAACAATCTGATAATTCGATCAAGCAAATCTCCTGCCGGGAGTGTGGCTCAGTCCTGGCACACTGGCTGACAGGAGCAAGGTCACAGGTTACAACTCCAGCACCATGAAATAAACAATTGAACCACAAGTGGCACTAGGACTTTCTGAGAGGAAGTACGTCCTAAGTCCAGCTAAGTGTGTCCCAGCTGTCATACTTGCCAAACTGCCCCTTCTCTCCTCCCAATGAAATAAGGGAGTTACTAAGTTTGCAAAAACTAAATAGCGATCAATTACGTAATAAAAAGCAGAAAGGCAGGTTTTTTTTTTTGCATTTGGCTTTCCAGGAACTGGCACTGCCTTTACTTCTTGCTTTCCTACTTTATCGTAAAGTCAAAATGTCTTAAACCGTTGGCATTAGGAATCTAGGGGATATTTCCCATCCTCACAGTTCCACCAAGGATCATGGGACTGTCATAATTGTTTTCTTAATAATGGAAGGAACAAACTCTTAAGACCCATTGACAAGTACCAAGAACTTTTTACAGGGCACAGCCTGTTTGACCTCAAGTGGCCGTGCCTCTGAATCTCTCCCGCTAATAAGACTAAACTTGAGTGGGATCAGAGGGGCTCCATTCAGTCCAGCTGCCTGAAGAGTTTGGATGGGTCTCCAGAGTCCCCTTGCTTTAGGAATAAGAGACACCACCACTTTCTAAACTTTGAGAGCAACGCACCAACAGCTAACGAGCTATGAATCATACCTCCAGCTGGGTCACAGAACTCGCCTTACCTGTCCCCGTGGTTGTCAAACAAGCCTGTCCCTGTTGGGAGCCACGTCCTCGGTCAGTAAATCATCACAGAGCTGCCCAGCACCAGCCCTCAGAGCAGCTGCTGCTGAAGACAAGCGCTCTATACCCTGGGTCTACAGGACTCCGGGAAGGAAAGCATCACAATGCTAATTTAAGCTCCCTAAAGAAATCAAACTGATTTTTTAAAAACATTTCAATGTCCCCTAACAATTCGACAGGAAAAGTCAGTCCCTATCTGAATGGTGTTTTTCCAGCAGTGGCCACACTACAGGTTCGAAGCCTCATTTCAAAATAAAAAATAGAAAAATTAACTGAGTTAATCATTAATCATCACCAATTACAGGAATATCAGTGAGATGGTAGAACACGCAGCTGCCCAGGGGGAGAGGGGTTAAACCCAGAAGACAATACTTGGAAGCAACTGCCAACAGATTGGCTGAGGCAGGTGGTAGCCGGAATGTTTGTCAAGAGAAACGAGAAACGGCAGCTGATACTTGCTCCTCAGTCCCTGGCTCTGCTAAACCACTGCTGCCAACTTCCTCCTGAACTCTCCTGCTGTTCCTACAGAACTTTCTCAGGATCAAAGGTTTGTGGAGCACTTTGAAGACTGCAACCCCTTTAGAATCACTGCGTTGATCTCTTTCAAATCTCTGAGAACTATCTATACTGCAAACTGACTCATTCATTTCTCTTCCTTTTTTTTTTTAAAAAAAAAATCTTACCAAACTTTGGAAACAACTTTTTTTGGGGGGTGGGGGTAGAGGGGAGTGGAAACATGGTTTCTCTATGTTACCACTCTGGCTGTCCTAGTACTCACTCTGTAGACCCAGGCTGACCTCAAACTCAGAGATCCTCTAGTCTCTGACTCTGCCCCTGCCTCCAGATTGCTGGGATTAAAAGGCATGTCACACCACCACCAGCACAGTCATCACTGCCAGAAGAACAGCAACCACCTTAAAAAAAACCTCACTACACAGAGGAACCTGAAGCACAAGGTTCAAACACCAATCAGGAACGCAAGGAACTGCTCACTGGAGATGATGTTTCCTTCTTCCGTGTGATTTCAGAGTCAGAGAAGAATACTGTCTGTTACAGGATTTGAGTTCCTGAAGGGTAGTGGGAGTCTTTATGAACGGTTTCAAAGTCATCTTTTCAGATACAAACTAAACATTGTGTGTGTGCAACATAAGTCCCTACCTGGTATTTAGTTCTACAACCAACACAGACACGCCAGAGCGTCAGTTATCCAAAGACTGAAATTTCTACACATTCTATTGTCCTGCTCAGATCTCACAGTTCAGGAAAAGAAATCCAAGAATGCATGGAACAACTGCACTGTCATCCGGACTTTAAATGAGGAGATTTAAAGCCTGTGCATGACTTTAATTAGGCTACACAACCGATGCAAAACAACAAGAAAGACAGTGGTGACGCGCAGGCCTTTAATCCCAGCACTTCGAAGGCAGGGACAGACAGATCTGTGAGTTCAAGGTCAGTCTAGTCTACAGAGCAAGTTCTGGAACAGTCAAAGATACACAGAGAAACCTTGTCTGGAAAAACAAAACAAAAACAGAAAGAAAGAGACAGTGAAAATTATAATTGGCACACAGAACTCTAAATTCTGATCTTGCTTTTCTGCACTCAGGCTTGACTGTCCCCCATAAGAGATAGACAGACATAAAGACAGGACAGACCCATTCCCCCAACCCCACCAGATCTGAGAACACAGAACATAGGCCCCCAGGTCAGCCCCAGCGTACCTGGGGTCAAACTCTGCTTTGCTGTTTAATGTGTGGCCCAAGGCAAATCACTCGGTTTTCCCCAGTCTTCAGTTTCTATACCTGTGAAATGGATCAACCACACAGACCCTGCTTCATAGATGGGTGTGCTAAAAATATATATAATAAGTAAAACAAATGTTTTCACACCAATGCTGCCTCAGCAGAATGGGTACAAAACCCCTTATTACAACAAATAGAGGCACTAAGGCTCCCAGACAGGACCTGCCAGCTGTGTTGTTTTGGTGGTCACCCAGAAGCCACTGCTCCCGTAGGGTTCTGACCACTTCTCTGTCACTCATCTTTGCATGACTGAAGTCAGAATAGTCAGCCAATGAGCAGAGCCTTCATTCTGTCTAGTATGCATCTACTGGCAAATGGCAGGCCCCTTTAGTTCATCACACCAAGCCCATCCTCCAGCTGTCATCCAGCACTGTCTACTGTATGGTGAGGAAGATGGGGTGCCACACCTGCTCACCACCAGACCAGATAATGAGATCCTGCCAGGAACCAGACAGCCAGCATGGCTACATTTCAATGCTTTTACATTCTTCCTTTGAAAAAGAACAGCCTACACAAGTACTAATAACAGCCTGGTGGAGTGTGAGTGGGGATGGATGCTGTATGGCAGGATGTTAATAACTGCTCAAAGATGAAAACTAGTATCATGGGGTTTATTCCCATAGTTCCTTACTTTGCTTATAATTGAGATTTTCCAAATAAAGTGGCTTTCCATAAACAATACAGTACAGGGAAAAGGAGTAAAAGATCTCATAGACCAGAGGGGATGAAGCAATAGTCAGTTAGTGAAACCAACATTCTCGTCATTGTCAGCTGACAGTATGTGATAACCACAACCATTCTCACAAGTATTATAAAAACACAAGGTTGTATAGACACAAACACACACACACACAGAGGATGGTGGTTTCCTGACAGTGGTTAGACTTGCGCACACATGTGCACACACACACCCTGCCCCCTCTAAGCAATTTGGTCACCTTTTTGAAATGCTGATATGGGGGTGTTGATTTTCCTAAGAAAGCAAGCTTCATTTTTCTTCAGATTTGGTTTGAGAAACTAGAAGGCAGGGTATCAAGAAGGACTTAATTTTCCCAGGTCCTTATACCTAAATCCCTGTACTTTTTCTGGACTGAGGTATACTTCCACACTCAACCCTAAAGAAGGACTTCACAGAAAAAAAGCTAAGACTGCACCAGTTAGGTTACTGATGCCTTTGTGGCCAGAATTAAGTAGATCAATACCTACGATCTTGATCAGAAAAGGAAAAGGGCCCTAAACATAAATCCAGTGCTTCAGATTGTCTAGACCATCCACTAACACTGCCAGAGCAGGTTAAGACCAGCTCTGCAGGAAGAATGCACTGGACACCTACTAAGTCTAAGAACAATTGGTTATGACTGTGTCTTTCCTCGAGGTTACATTCCCAGGAGGAGGCAGACAGACAAGCTACTCAGAGGACTAGAGAAGGGCAAAACCCAGCAGAGACAAAATCAGAGCCATCAGAGTGGAGACAAGGAATTCTGCTGTGCTGGCAAGGGTGACATGGGACCAGGAGCCAGAGGATTCTAGACAGCACATAGGCAGAGAGGAGCCAAGCCTTTGGAGTGGGAGGGGGGTCCCCTTTCAGAAATATACAGGTAGCAGTCTTCACTCTACAAAAAAGCTAAGATGGAAAAGACAACTCCAACTCCTATGAGATTTAGATTCCAAATGTTTGGGGTGTTAATTAACTTTGCAGTTCTTCGGTAAATGTAAAGTTGGGGGATAACCGAAAAATAAGAATAGGATTGAGAAAAGCTTGCAAAAGCCCCAAGAAACACTTGTTCCACTTTCAGTTCAGAGGGGAAGTAGGAAGAGATATACAGGCATCCAGCACGGTGGAAATTGAAATGGTTATCCTTCACCATCCTTAATCCTGTGAAAGTAATTATGGGTCTGTGGCACTTCACACATCAGAAAGATCAAGAGCACACCCGGTCAGCAGGAGGGCTTTTCAAAATTGATCCAGTGGAAGCCAGGAAGCATGCAGTCATGGAGACTGCTGTCAAAACTGTAGTACACAGCACAGGTGAGCACACAGAAAAGAACCTTCTATGGGCTTTGGAGCTCCCTCAGACAGACAAGCTAGGTAGACAGAACAGTCACAATCTGACCTCAAGAAGTTCTCTCCCAAAGAAAAAGAGGCCAGCCATGAGAGATCTGTCCTTCAGCACCAGTCTCTTCTAGGCCTGCAGGAACAACCACAGAGACACTAGAAGGAAAAAATGGACCAAACAGAGCTCTTGCAGGGTTACCCAGGCAAGGATGGTGACAAAAGCTGGCTAAGCCCAGCAAAAATGGCATCTCTTTGTTTTAACTTTTAAAATTTACATTCATCCATTTACTTACATGCTGTGTGTGTCGGGGGCGGGGGGGCATGCCTTTTGTAGAAATTCTCTCCCTGCATTGTGTAGGTTCCAGGGCTCAAAACTTAAGTTGTCAGGCATGTACTTTCACCTACTAAGCTACCTTGCTGGCCCAAAAGTAACAACTCTTTGACGAGTTGTCTTAGGTAGAGTTTCTATTGCTGCAACAACACAACACAGGAAGTCGGGGAGGAAAGGGCTTATTTGGTTTACACTTCCATAAGGCTGTTCACCATCAAAAGAAATCAAGACAAGGTAGGAACCTGGAGACAGCAGCTGATAAAGAGGTCATGGAGGGTGCTACTTACTGGCTTGCTCCTCATGGCTTGCTTTCTTTCCTTGCCAGTCCAGGGACGGCACTACCCACAATGGGCTGGACCGTCCCTCATCAATCACTAATTAAGACAATGCCCTGCAGCTGGATCAGTTTCTCAATTGAGGTTCCCTCTTTTCAAATGACTCCAGCTTGTGTCACGTCAACATAAGACTAGCCAGCACAGGTGATTGTTTTTTTTCTGTTTGTTTTCATTTCAATAGGTGCCTTTCTCAATTCTCAAACTTAGCTCTAACCCAGACCTCTGACTCCTGAAATCCACACGTGTGCTCTACTGTTTCTTTTCCATTTCCACTCCATGGTCTGATGGGCACCTCGCACTCAGAAGCCTAAAAGCACACTCTCTGGGTGCGCTACCATCCTACCCCAGCCACCCAGCTCCGGAGAAACAAGGGCAGCTTGCCTAACACTCAAGCCTCATTCTAGCACCTATGTGTATATTTATTCATCTCTTTATTTGAGACACGATGTAGCCTAGGCTGGCCTTGGACTTCCCATTCTCCTGCCTCAGCTTCCACGTGCCAGAATGCTGGCGAGAACTGCAATTACAGGAGTGTATCCATCCCACCTGGCTCCTGCTATCATTTCTGACATTCCCATTCTCCATCCTGCATCAGCAAATGTTGTTGGCTTTATCTTTAAAACACAACTAAACTTTGAGCACACTACCTCATCACCTCTCACCTGAAACACTCCAAAATTCTCACTAATTTTTCTTTTAGTGGTGCAGCAGCCCCCCTTCCTGCCCCCACCCCGGAACCTTATCAAGAGCACACCAATGAGGGGCTAAGTAAGACCTAAGTCAAACCACATCACATCTCTGCCCAAAGCCCTTCCACAACCTCCATGTTCTGCAGTGGTCCTCATCTACTGGACTCCTCCTTGGCACTCTCGACTTTCCCTGCCCCAGTCTCTGACTTCCTTGATGCTCTGCATCTGCCAGGCACACTCACTCCAACCCCAGGACCTCTCCGTCCTCTCCTACACACAACTCTCTCCCACTACTTCAGGACACATGTCACTCTGGAGATGAAGCGAACCCTACCCACCCCTCTTACTGCAACCACAGAGCCCACTCCAGACTTCACAGCAGAATGCCCAGCTGTTTATTTGGCAACACTTTTTGTGCTCTACCACACGATCATCATCATCATGAGCAGTGTTTGTCACCAGCACTTGTGAACAGAAACATCTCCAGGCCAGGGTGGGTTTTGTTTAGGGGCACTCAATACATCTGTCAGTAAGCAGACCCCACAGGATGTGAGGTGAGCCAAAGGAGTGAGTACTTGAGAATTCAAAATCCTTACAGCAGTTCAGCCCAGGTGGCTACAAGAGGCAAGATGTGACCCCAGGAATGGGTTGTACAATGGTGCCAGTCAGAGAGGATAAACTGAGAAAAGGGGTCACGAAGCAGGCTCCTGAACAGTGCCTGGATACCATACAATATTGAAACTGTACAGGCTGACATAGGTGGGTGACAAAATGTATTCACCGACGCCTAAAGACCAAGGCCACAACGAGCTTTAAAACCAGAAACTACACATTTACTGTATGACAGCGGAGTATGGTGGCTTACCCTCAGAGGCTGAGGAATGCCATGTGTTCCAGGCCAGCCTGGGCTAGAGAGATGTTAAAACAACAAAACAGTATATATTTACTTCAAAATAGACTTTCAAAAGTCTGTTACACTACAGCGGTATGCTTCCCAAGCTTCTCCAATCCAGGAGAACTGCGGCAAATGTCAGAGCAGATAACAGCTAAAAACCAGTCACCCCGCAGGCTTCTCCACTGCCTACTTCCCAAGCTGACAAGTCCCCGTGTCCTAAGATTTAGATCACACACCCTCACACCAGCCTTGGAATCACCAACTCATTTGCTTAACTACTCAACACATGGCAGGCGGACGGTTCCGCTGCAGCTGCGGGAGAAGCACTAGCAAGCCAAGAGAACCACGCAGTCACACCTGGCCCAGGACTGGAGCAAGACCTCCAGAGAGCAGATGGGGACCAGGGCTGTAAGGGGAAAGAGTGGTGACCAGGAAAAGACTGACTGCTCGGGTATGTGATGGCGAAAGAAAAGCGCCAGAGGGCTCTCCAGCTGGAAGCCATGGTGGTGGAGGGCTCTCCTGACTCAGAACAAGGGTGAGCTGTGTTTACAGAACATTGAGCCTAGGTACAACATGAAAAGACCAATGGGTGCCACCTAAGAGGGAGAAACCTCAGACTGCTGGATCCCATGATGATCTGCTCTACGCACTAATGACAGCCCGAACTCTTACCGCTCTGTAAGCGTATTTTTAGCTCAGTATGTTCCTAATCTAGTAGAAAAACTAATTTTTTCCATTAACTCCAAGATGGCATGTTCATTTTTTAACTTACTTCATCTAGTCTAATTATGACATAAAATGTGCACAGAAGCAAATTAGCATGCGAATAGTCTTTTCCTAACAGGTATATAAAAATTAAAATACAGGCTGAGAGAGAGCCCACAGTACATAGAGGGCTTGCTGCTCAAGCTTACCGCGCAAGTTCAATCTCCCAGAACACTCATCAAGGTGGAAACAAGAACCCGCTCCACAAAACTTCTCTGGCATCCACGCACGTGCAATGGCACATCCCAACAGACACACAATAGTAAGAAGACGGAACTTGTTCTGCACCGTGGCCCTTTACAGCCAGCCAGCAAGGACAGTTCGCACTGCACAGACTCTGGCTGCATCTAGGGCAGTCACTAAGGTCAATCGGGGCTGAGCTCCAGCCCTCACACTAGAGTGACAGCCAGCAGTCACACTTCCTATCTAGACGCACATTCTCTGATGGATGGATTCTGAGTATAGGTCTGCTTTCCGCTCTTCCCCCAAACCAACTGCCCAGACTTCACTGTACGCATTTAAAATGTCAGGTGAAGCAGCACGCAGGGGTTCTTTGTGTTCCTGTTCTTTTGAAGATGTGAGCAGTCCTGGGCTGAGAGGCAGTGTGGCTCTCCCAGCCACTCAGTGTGTAACTGATGCTCAGCTAACAGTCGCCTGAGCCCTGGACTTGAGCAAGCCAGACTTCCTGGAAACAGGTTTCCAGTTTCACCACGGTGCCACGGTCCTTTAGCTCACAGTGAATCAATATCATGGAACTTATCAATGAGCTCCATTACACAGCCTTGAAAACACTCTCTGAATAGGAGGTACAAGGCATTATGGGAACATTCATATTTTAAAAGGAAACATGATTAAGGTCCCTTGGCCAACTTCACAAAATGGGCAAGTGACTACGTATGGTTGTCCCTTTGGCAAAAAAAAAGTCAGAGGGTTCTGATGGCCAGAGGAGCCAAGGTTTCACCCCTGTCCTGACTTCCCCCAAAGCCTCTGGCTCCTGCGGCATCTGACAGGGCTCCCATGTGGTTGCAGTAATACAAAGGACAGCCTGCAAAGTGACTGGAGGTACTGGGTGACAGATAATGTTTCTGCTCCTGGAAAGAGCTCTCTGGGGGATAGAAACACCCTGGTAAGAGTACAGTGCCACTGCATACTGCTCTCCAAGCAACAAATCTTGATAACCTCCCTCTTCTTGGCTCTGCACTCACACACCAGAGTGAGGCTCCGCTTGGACATCTCCTTACAGACAAGGTGAGGGAACAGCACCCGGTGGGACTGGTCTCCAGCATCACCTGATGCAGCAGGCCCAACACTTCTACCAACAATCCCCAGCAATGGCATCTCATGCTTGCGTCTCACTGTGTGGAGGTGATGTATCAGGATCTGGCATAGGTATCTTATTTGATGTTTACTCTTTTGGACTCAGTAGGCTTTTTGGGGGGCCCACCACCCAGCTCCCAAATAAACCACACACGGAGGCTTATTCTTAGTTGAGTGCCCGACCTTAGCTTGGCTTGTTTCTTGCCAGCTTTTCTTAACTTAATTATCCAATCTATCTTTGGTCTTGGAGCTTTTATCTTTCTCTATTCCTGTATGCCTTTCTTTCCTTTTTACTCCATGTCTGGCTGTGTAGCTGGGTGGCTGGCCCCTAAAGTCCTCCTCCTCTCTCATTCTCCGATCTTTTCTCCCAGAGTTCTCCTTTTATTTATCCTCTCTGCCTGCCAGCCCCGCCTATCCTTTCTCCTGCCTCGCTATTGGCCATTCATGGCTGTTCAGCTCTTTATTAGACCATCAGGCATTTTAGGCAGGCAAAGAATCACAGCTTCACAGAGTTAAACAAATGCAGCACAAANTCTCTGCCTGCCAGCCCCGCCTATCCTTTCTCCTGCCTCGCTATTGGCCATTCATGGCTGTTCAGCTCTTTATTAGACCATCAGGCATTTTAGGCAGGCAAAGAATCACAGCTTCACAGAGTTAAACAAATGCAGCACAAACAAAAGCAACCCATCTTTATGCCATTAAACAAATGTTCCACAGCATAAACAAAAGTAACACACCTTAAAATATTCCCCAACAGGTATTACCATTCACATAGCATTATCAGTTATGCTACTCAGCGGGGGCTGGAGAAAGCCACATCTAAATGGCACCAAGCAACTTGTAAGTGGCACAGCCAAGACCTAAATCCAAGTCTGTTCCTTAATAACAAAACACCTGAAAGCTCAGGCTGGCAGAAATGTGCCTCTCCAGGCTATCCCTGAAAACAACCTTGCCTGTTTGACTGTGACATAAGCTGGCAACAAGTTCCAGCTGTAAATCTCCTAAATGAAGAAATAAAGCATTGGACCATCTCATGCTGAGAACCTTTAACCCAAGTGGCACAAGCCCAGCTGCACTGTGCAGCTTCTGTCCTTCTCCTGCCTTCTCTGCCCTCAGACTGTTCAGGACGGCATCCACACAGCAGGCCTCCTCCAGCAACCCTCAGTGTCACCTGGGGTCTGTAGGGAGTGCAGGACAACAAGAAGGCCCAGAGGGAAGAGCCCCATTTTCCTTGGCTGTTCACTACCATCACTCCCAGGCTTTCCTTGGGTTGCCCACACACGAGGTCACTAAAGAACAGGGACATCAGGTTTAAGGAGTTAATTGTGCTCGGTTCTCCAAGGCAAAGATTCTGTGTCACGCACCCAGAATGAACAGAAAGCAGAGCCTACTAGGGGCAGAAGACTAAACGTGGAGTACTGGATATGACAGGGCACACAGTGGCGCCAGGCATCTGCCACAGCTCTTCCCAAGACCAATGCTGAAACCTAATTCCCACTGTACCAGTGTTAAGAGGATGGACCTTCAAGAGGTGATGGCTCCACCGCCCCCTAAAAGGAAGAACACCTTCTCTGAGAGTGGGCATATCATAAAAGGACCCTTTCTTTGCCATCTAGGATAGAGAAAGCACAGGGTAAGGTAGGTAGGGTTCAGAAACACTTGTTATAGGAAAGGGCAAGCACAAGATAGTGATGTAAATAAAGCCCTATCCACCCACCCAAATCTAGCCCATGAAAAGAAGTCGTCCGCCCTCTAAAGGTGGCCAGCACTCAAGGAATCTTCTTGGAAGCCAAGGCAGGGCCCTCAGCACACCACACATGTGTCCTGATCTTAGACTCCCCAGGCTGCAGAATGAGACGGAAGAAATTACTCTTCTTTTAAATTACCTGTTGCTGCTACAACAGCACAAAGGGACAAAGAGATAGTGTCAGTGGTAGAGCTGAGTTAGAACTGACTGATAGACCCAAAAGGTGTGACCTTTACCTACTGTCCTGTCTTTTCATCAAAATCAAGAAACCTGTTACTTAGAATACAGTACCCAAAAAAAGTCATTTTTTTTACCTCCTAGGTGTGTTTGGGTGGGGAGTGGACCAGACGTATAGCTTCAATATGAAGCTAGCAGAAGCCAGTGCAGACGAGAAAAGTTGTGAGCAAGTGAATACCACAATCTCTAAAGCCAGACTTTTCGAGTCTCCCCTGGGATTATGACTGCTAAACAGAGAATTAAAGGTGGAGGGTGAAGAGAGGAGGCAGAGGGTAGCAAAGGAACCTTAAGGTAAGGACTGGGTAGACTCGGGACAGGCAGGCATAAAGCGCTGTGGCAACCCTTCTTCCAGACTTTAAGACTGAGTGTTAGAGGATGAGTCTTCAAGAGTATCCAAACCAGTGCTGAGAGGAGAGCGGGCTCATTAACAAGTTACACATTACCAGAGGAAATGTTTCTCCTGCAACTGGATCACAGCAGAAGTACAAGGTCCATCAGACAGAACCACAGTCAGCAGGTCCCCCTAGGGATGAAGCAAGAACTCAGACTGTGTTCCCTGCAGGGGCAAAGTAATAAACCTAAAGGCAACCACAGGGAGAAAGGGAGTGCCATAGGGAGAGCTCTATGCAGGCAGACAGTCCCCAGCTTTGCCTGAACACATTTGCCCTGAAGAGGAGCCACCTTCTCCTAATGGGAGTCTCCCCCTGCCCGGGAACTGTGAGCTAGCACTGACAGCCTGCTAGGCCCACAAGCTCCACACCTGCAGGTCCACCTTCGAAATATCAAAAACCACAAACTGCATGCTACTGAATAAGACCTTTGCCTGGTTATTATTCCGTAAACAGTACAATCCAACAACTATTTACACAGCATTTACTTTGCATTAGATGTTACAAGCAATCTAGAGATGATTTAAAGGACGCATGTGGGTTCTATGCAAATTCTGTGCCATTTTTCTACTAAGAACTTGAGCTGTGGATTTTTTTATCCATGGGGTCCTGGAAACAACGGCATATGGATACCAGGAGACAAGTACATTTCCTTTCCGCAACGCTTTCTCCTCCTATCAGACAGTGCTCAAAGCAGGTTCTGTCTTTGTACTACTGAGCAGAGTCGGGTGGAAACCCTAAGCTCTTTTTCCCTTACTGACTCACAGAGTTCCTTCTGAGAACAAAGAGGTTATACTACCAACTTCACCGTGCTCAGAAAAGGCAAGCTGTGTTTCTCTTGAGGACAATTATACCCTGTGAGTGCCAATTTTAAATAGTATCCAAAACCAACAGAAGGTGCCTTTCAAGCCCCCACTGCCTGTTCCCACAGTTCTACTGTCTTTCACAGGATTTCCCAAATCACAGATCCTATGAATGGCAGACATTAAAGTTACCAAACAGCATGTAGATACATGTTCGGTTGCTTCTAAATTCAGTTGTCAGAGAAAGAAACAGACAGGCAATGGCTAATATATGGTTTGCTGACGGAACGAACATTGGGTCTTTTTTTTTAATGTCTTTTGAACCAAGGCGCAAAAGCTTTTCATCTTCCCCTCTCTGCATCTGCTTTCTCTGTTACCAAATGCCTTTCTCCTCCACTGTCCTTGCCACCTACGTCAAATAGAAGGCTCAGAAGTGAATTCTGTGGATGACATCAGTAAATATCACCAACAAACCAAATCATGAGCCACTGCCTGGGTCTCTAGATCAGAACACTCGGCTAAAATACTCTGCCTACTTTGCACTCATTCTTGGGGGTTGCTTATATGGGTCCATTCCCACTCATTCACAGTCAAACATCTACAGTGTACAATTGCTCTTGCCAAGAGATGTCTCCTTAAAGGGCATGCAGAGAGCCTACATCCGCCTAGTCTCACCCTGTCCTGCACACATCAGCCACTTTCTTCCCCCAACTCAAGCAACATCACAGGCACCAACAAGCCCCCAGGATTGACAGTGTCCTCTCTACAAATGCTTCAAAGCAATTCATGGCACACCTGTCCACCACAGGATGCAAAGCTGATGCATCGGTATCCCTGGCGCTCTCAATCAGGTTCAAGTTAAGTGGTCACAGTACCAACTTCTTCCACACTAGCTTACACTTTCTAGCGGCTTCAAACCCTACCTCTCTCAAACACACTTTTTCATTAAATGCTAAAATCCTTAAAACATCAACCTTTCCCAAAGAGCAAATCACCCTTTCTGCCTCTGTACCTTTTAGAAAAGGGATTTCCTGCCTTTATCCATGCAGGTGGAGCTGCACGCTGGGGAGAAATCCCGCTTTCTACTAACATCACAATAATAACACACGGAGCTGCACGGAACAGATAATAGATGAAGACGGAAGACAAATGAAGAATGAGAACAATCATTCTTTTCTTCAACACAGACACCACAATGTCCTAAGAACACCTTGAACATAGCTAAGACCACTAGCCAATACATCTGAACACCCATCCTCCCCTTTTTGGTGGATGGCTGTGCCCACAGATACTAAACTCTGAAGGTAAAATAAGAACCAACTCTTTGCGACTGGTACTCATCTAGAGAGCACTCAACTATGTAAATGAAACACCCTGAACAAATACTGAATCAGGGTCTATATTTTAAGGCCCAGTGCTAGCTTCTGGGAACAGAGAAGAGACAGAGGTCCTTCCCTCGAGGAACTTTCGATTACACACACAAGCACAAGTGAAGAACTGAGTGCCAGGTGCAAAAGTGTGTTAGTCACTTTTGGTTGCTATGACAGGTACTGGGGTGGATTTACTTTAGCTCACGGTTTCAAAGCCTTCAGTCTACCCAGGCTCAGCTGGCTCTGTTGCTTTTAGGCCTGTGGCAAGGAAAAATACTAAGAAAGGAAGGAATGGGAGAGGAGAGCTGTCCCCACCCACCCACCACCCCCACCGCAGTCAGGAAATAGGGAGAAGAGAGGAAGGGGCCACAATGGTGAAACAATTCCTCCTCCAATCAGGCCCCGCTTCTAGGTTCCCCACCTCTGAATAGTCCATTTGACTAAGAACTATCAACAGATCCATCTGTTGGCTAAGTCGGGCCTTTATAGTCCCATCACTTCTCCCAAGACTCTACTTCTGAACTTCATACTGTGGGCCAGGCCTTCAACACATGAGCCACAAGATGGGGACACAAAGAATCTCCTAATATCCAACTAGGATCCAATTAGGATCAATACTTGTCCCCTCTCCCTCACCCGAGACAGGGTTTCTCTGTGTAGCTTTGGAGCCTGTCCTGGAACTCACTTTGTA
>LOJH01020610.1:0-25702 GCA_001685095.1 Ellobius talpinus
TAGTCTGGTTGCCCCATCTATACTTCCTGCCTAGCTACTACTGGCCAATCATTGTTTTATTAAACCAATATGGGATACAAATCTTTGCAGTGTACAAAAGCATTACTCCACAGCAATGTATCATGTCAAGAAAGTAAGATGAAGTAAAGGTAAAGCAGAGAAAAGAGATATCCACTTTAAAAGTTACTTTTAGCACACAGAGTAATGGGTTTCATAAAGACATTTCCTTTTTAATATATCATATATTTGACCATAGTACTGCATATTCTCCCTGTCTTACTTTGGATTATCATTTCTTTAATGATGAAACATCATGAATAAAAACAACTTTGGAGGGGAAAGGGTATATGTCACTCACAGTTCCATAGAACAGTTCATCATCAAAAGCAGTGAGGGCAGAAACTCAGACAGGGCAGAAACCTGGAGGCAGGACCTGATGCAGAGGCCATGGAAGGGTGTTGCTTACTGGACTGCTTCCCATGACTTTCTCAGCCTGCTTTCTTATAGAACCCAGGATCAACAGCCCATGGGTGGACCCATCCACAACAAACTGGACCCTTTCACCTGAATCTCTAATTAAGAAAATGCCCTATAGGCTTGCCTATAGCCCAATCTTATTGGGACATTTTCTCAATCGAAACTTCCACCTCTCTGATGATTCTAGCATGTGTCAAGTTGACATAAAATAGAGGGGTCCTGCTGGGACAGACCTGACCATGTGTTTAGGGGAAGACTGTGTAAGGACTTTGGAACCTTAGGCTAGAAAAGCCATTGAGTGTTGAGCATTCAGTGATATGTTCTGTAGGAGCCTGGAAGATAAGAATGTTGAGAGCAGTGCCGATGATCGATGCCTGGTTTGTGAAGCCCCAGAGGGAAGTTGTGAAGCCTCTATCAGGGGCATATTCTTTTATTCCTTTTAGAGTTGAGAATCTGTGGTTTTCTTAGCTGGGTCTGAATAATCATCTGTGATTAACAACATTGAAGTAAAAGCTTTGCTTCACTGAGACAATTGATGCTGGTCGGTTGCAGCTAAGAAATGAGTGGTGATTAAGAAGAGACCAACATCACTGAGGTGAAACCTTTTGGGAAGCGTTTCCTCAGAGTCCGCAACAGAAGCTGTGTTCCAGAGAGAGTCAAGGCTGTACCCTGTGCTGGCAGCTGAAACTGGTAATGTGTAACACTCACCTGTGTGGTACTGGTTTTGAGGGCATGAAGGACCCATGGAGAACAGCTAATGGTTGGCATTGTGAGAGGCCATTGGAGAAGGTGCAGCCTCAGTAGCAATGGAAGCTCTAGATTATAAAGGGCCATGGAGAGAAATCGAAGCTTGACACCATAAAGAGGGCCTAGGAGAGGTTATTGATAAAAGTGTACCCCAGTTGCAGTAGACACCAGCATTTGGAGATACCAGCACCATGGGTTTGCCACCAAGAACAGCAGCAGCAGTGGAGTGGAGCCTATCCAAACATAGAAGAAAAGCTGTGTGTGCTGCAGAGGGTAGAGCCAGAGAAGTGACTCAGGCCCCTTGGAGGAACCTAGGAGATGGTGAGTGAGTCCCAGATATTGAATGTTGAGTTATTTATACTGTTAGAGCTTGTTTTTTCTTTGTTTAGATTATGACTATGCCCTGGTTCTTCCCTCTTGTGGTAAGAAAATAATTTTGATTTTTATAGAAGCCCAGAGCTGAAAAACTTTAAACTTTTTTTTGAACTTTTAAAAGATATATATATATATATATATATATATAAAGAGATACTTTGAAGAGGCTGAACTTGTATGTGTTTGAATTTGTAACGATAAGGGACTTATACAAAAAGATAATATTTCATATTATGACATTAACATTATAATGCTATATTAAGGATGAATGAGAAAGAAAAGATTCTAATTGAAAAATAATGTGTTTATGTGTCAAGTTGATAAGGGTTTAGTTGTGCTGGCTAGTTTCATGTCAACTTGACAAACTAGAGTCATCCGAGAGGATGGAGCCTTATTTGAGAAAATACCTACATAAGATTACACTGTGCACAAACCTGTATGGAATTTTCTTAATTATTAATAGATGGGGGAGGGCCCAGACCATTGCTGGTGGGTCCATGCCTAGGCTGGTGGTCCTGGGTTCTATAAAAATGCAGGCTGAGTAAGCCAAGGGGAGCAAGCAAGTAGGCAGCATCCTTTCATAGTCTCTGCCTCAGCTTCTGCCTCCACGTTCCTCCCTGCTTGAGTTCCTACTCTTGTAATAAGAGGGCTTTTGTTTGTTCCCGGCTGCCCAGACCTGAAATAATCACTCAGAAACTTTATTATTTAAATCACTGCTTGACCTATTAGCTCTAGCTTCTTTTTGGCTAGCTCTTACATTTTAATTTAACCCATTTCTATTAATCTGTTTATTTCCATGTGGATGTGGTTTACCGGGTAATGTTTCATCCGGTGTCTGTCTCTGGTGGGCCTACATGGTTTCTCCATGACTCTGCCTTCTTTCTCCCAGCATTTAATTTAGTTTTCCTTGCCTAGCTCTGTTCTGCCCTGCTATAGACCCAAAGCAGTTTCTTTATTCATTAACCAATAAAAGCGACACATAGACAGAAGGACATCACACACCATACTCTCACTGCTTTTGATGATGAATGGTTATATGAAACTGGTAGTGAAATAAACCCTTTCTTTCGTAAGTTGCTTTTGGTCATGGTGTTTTATCACAGCAACAGAAACCCTAAGACATTCCTTTACTGCACCCTCTTTTCTCCCACTCCTATCTCTTCCTTTCCCTAGTTCCCCTTCAACTTTTATGTTGTTGTGTGTGTATCTCATCTGCTGTAAGACATGGAAGCTGATTCCATAACTCAGTCATTGTGAACAACATCACAAAAAACACAGATTGCAATATCTGCTGCATATTGACTTAGAATCCATTAGAACCCATCCAGTACGTACCCAGAAGTGTTTTCTATGGGTCCAGGGGTATATTAGTTTACTGAAGAACCTCCATGCTGATTCTACAATGACTGTGCTAATTTACATGAAACACACAGAGTATAGAGGTTTCCTTTCCCCTACTTCTTGACAGCATTTTTTACTTGTTTTCTATAGCATGAATTCTAATTGGTCTTAATAATAAAAACCTGGAGTCAGATATTAGTGGGTGAAAGTTGAAAGATCAGAGAAGCAGAGCAATCAGCTCCTAGAATTCTTACCTCTATAGGATCCTCAGTTGAAGGGGTATCTTGTCACTACAATTCCTCAGACTGAATGCTTAAACTCCTGTCTGCTCCCACCTTATATTCCTCTCTCAACCTAGCTGTATCCCTTCCTGTCACTACCTCCCTGGTGCTGGGATTAAAGGCATATGACACCCAAGTACTGGGCTAAAGTTGTGAGCCACCACTGCCTGGCTTCTATGGCTAACTAGTGGCTCACTCTGCTCTCTGATCCTCAGGAAAGCTTTATTATATAGCACAGATGAAATATCATCACAGTTTTCCTTATGATAGCCATTCTGACTAGGGTGTGACAGAATCATAATGTTGATTTAATTTGCATTTCCCTCATGCTAAGGCAGTTCATATGTTTCTTGACCATTCTTCTTTTACCTTTTGAGAACTGTTGCTTTATTTCATTGGCTAATTTATAGATTGGATTTTTTTCAGTATTTTATTTTCTGAGTTCTTTCTGCATTCTAGTTATTAAGCATCTGTCAAATATATAGTTAGCAAAAGGTTTTCTCTCCTACGTAGTTTGTTTTCTTCTTTGATTAATTGTCATGAGGAGAAAGAAATCAGGAAGATAATTATTTTAATAGTAGCTGCCAAAAAACCCTACAAACAAACACCTAAGCAGGAAAGTGAAAAGTTGTACTGAAAAAAACTTCTAAACCAGTGAATAAATGTGAAAAGCAGCGTTTAAAAGATTAAAAGTTGGGAAGGCCCTCATGCTCATGAATCAACAGAAGTGATAGAATTAAAACGATTGCAAGGGATCTGCAGACCTAATACAATTCCTTTCAATATTCTAGTAGCAGTCTCACAGAAACAGAAAAATAAAAACCCTGAAATCCATGCTAGAAGCACAGAAGACCCCAGATAGCCCAAGCAATTCTGAAAAACAGCAACAAAAAGAAAAAAAAACCAACCCGGGAGGTATTATCATACCTGATATAAACTTATCATATAGAGTCATAGTAACAAAAACATCATGGCAGATGCACAGAAACTGACTTATAGACCATGGAAACGCATTAGCCCCTGACTTTTGACAAACAATTCAAAAACACATTGCATAAAGCTAGCTTTATCAACAATGGTATAGGAAAAGTGGATGTTGACATGTAAAAGATGAAACTAAATCTTCCTCTCTCACCAAAATAATGAACCAAGCCAAACAAACAACCCTGATTTGAAATGGATCACAGACCTTAATGCAAGTCTGGAAACTCTGAAGCTGGTTGGGGCAAACCTAGGCAAACCACATCTAGATAAAGGCATAAGCGCTCCCTAAAAAGGACTTGATTACCCAAGGAAATGATACCAAGAGCTGTCAGACACAATTGCAAGAAGTTAAAAAGGTTTTGCATAGCAGTTATTGGCTTTTAATGTGGGTTTGGGAGGAAGACAGTGCTTGGGAATATTGGGGTTAAAAAGAAGCTAGTTCACTTGAAATCTGCTGAACGTTAATCATATTAACATGTTGGCAGGCACCATTTTCATCTCTGTTGCACCTTAACTGATCTTACTATCTTATGGTATTTTAAAATAAAGTTTGTACACTGTGTGTTCTATTACCCCAATACTATGAATACCCTTATAAAGTCAAGGTCACTGTGACTCCATCCATTGTTTCAGAAAAGGTCTCAGTGAAGGGTGACATTTTAAGTGATTCATCGTGGAAACGATAGTCAGGTTCTCTCCATGTTATTTGTGTATTATAGTAGAAAAACTATAAGACATTAGGACAACTATCTTTGACTATTTCATTGCTTTCCTCTGTCCTCTGCTCACCAAGCATCACTAGGGAATTCTAAAAGCAATGAGGCAATCAAGGCAAGAGATGAAAAGAGAAATAAAGAAAAGGAATGAAGAGAAGAAGAAAACGTATTTCACTTTCTTAGCACTTCTACCTTTCAATTCCCTGAGTTTAAGTAATTCTTCCTGGGAAGCCTAGTTTTAGCATAAAGCTAATATTAATTGGAAACTCATCAGCAGCTGTTACAATATCCCACATTTGCAATATTTTTTAAACATGGTCAAAAGGAGATGTAATACTCTTTGTGAAAAATAAGAGCACATATATATTAAAGAAATTACATTTTCAAGATATCTTACATGTAAATATTATTTTAAAACATTTAGGGTATTCAACATGCATATTGATTGTATGTCAAACATAGGAGACTTTATAAGGAAACCTATGTACTTTCTGCCATAGTGACTGTTTCATCATCAATTATAACAAAATAGCACTTTGCTTCTAAAATACTATGATTTGAGGAAGGAAGGGGTCCAGCAACTGGATAGAAGGGGGATGGAAGGGGAGAGTAAAGGGCAAGGATAAGAACAGTGTATAATAGCACAAATGTATAATAATGACATATTAAAACTCAGCATTGTATATGCTAACAGAGTTAATTGAAATTAATAAACCATTATATGGATTTTAGCTACATATTTAAGCATCATTGCTGAGATTAAAAGATCCCATGGTAGGGGGATGGAGAGAAGGCTCAGTGGTTAAGAGTTGTTCTTGCTGTTCTTCCAGAGGACCCAGTTCTTAGTACATGATGGTTCACAACTGTCTGTAACACCAATTCCAGGCGATCCTTTTCTGGATCCCTTTTCTGGTCTCTGCAAGCCACAGCCATGTGTATGGTGCACAGCCATCTATGCAAGCAAAACACTCAGACATATAACATAAAGTTTTAAGAAGTCCCATAGCAATGCTTGCTAATTTGAAGCTAAATTCTCTTTATAAGACTGTTCGATAAAAGTGTGGACCCAGTATGTTAATCAAAAGGCTATGCTTTAGTGATGACCTTCTCCTCGTGGATGCACAACATGTTCTTGTCCATAAATAGATGGCACCAGGTACATTTTGCCCATGTGTGCTTAAACCTAAGAGAGTAAAAAACTGAGTTCTTCCCCTGTCTACCCTTGCCAGCCCCAGCTGACTTTTGCTCATTGCCCTTCCATGTGTGTATAATAAAAAGAAACTGAAAAATAGACTTGATTTTGCTTCTAGCTTTTCTGTCTTGTTTTTCTCTCTGCTGTTTGTCACTGTTGAGAGTGTTTCATGTGGATGAGATTCTGTGTATGTGGTTTAATTATATGAAAATTATACTGGGGGTTCAGTGAACCAGTGGCATGAAAATTAACTGAATTATGAAAGCTGAAATGTTGCTCATAGCATCAGTTAATGACAAGGTCGCCACCACCGTCATATTGAAAAGAAATGTCACACTTGAATGGGGCTGAGATGGCTGCATTGTCCCAGAATCCCAGGTAGAGACAATGGAACAGACGCTCCTTGGGTACCATTTCATCCCATGTTTGAATATAATGCATTTTTCTTTCAGCTCGTTTTGGTTCTGCTGTGTTCCCATAACATATGGAGTCCCTAGGTATTCTGCTGTAACATGGAAACTCCAGGGGCTGGGAATTACAGATCATGAATAGATTGGAAGTTCTCTTTAAACGCCCCCTTGGGTGGTCTCTGCAGAAGCTCCTTGTGTGTCGTTCCTATTTTTTTTAACAAAAATCAAATATATATTGGATTATTTGAGTCCAACAGGCTATATTAGGGCTCTGAATACAGGTATATGCACTGCCAGATAAGTGATGGCAGCCATATGCCCCTCCTTTCTCCCCAGCTCTGCACAACTGTAGTTAATTTAAAATAAGGAAAGAGGAAATTGAGTTGGGGACAGAGTCAGCTGGAAAGGAAGGAAAAGCCAAATAAAAGACTTTGAAGTTTAGCCTGTCCCAGACCAGTTGACAGATCTGATCTAAGAACTTCATGGACCAGGGACAGAGTAGCAGGAGAAGCAGTGAGCCTGTGACACAAGGGAACAGAACAGGAGCGTGGCTGCCAGAAGACTGGGAACCCAGCGAAAGCTGAGGTGTGTGTGGGCCTAGCTGAGCAGGGCTGAATCCTTAAAAGATGGTAAACTGCAGAGGCAGAGAAGCAGCTTATCTGCTTCTCCCCACGCTACCAGTCGCTCTTCAGCGCACACAGACATACAGGATGGGTATCACTTAGTCATGCCCCAAATCACCTAAGACATAAGACTGAAACAAACAGAAAAATAAGATGCACTGTGATTCATGTTCACCCTTCTACCAACATTCTTCTTTCATATATTTGATGGATAACCAGAAGGGTCTTCCTCAAGGGGAGAAGTATGTGAACCTCTGCTTGTGCAGCCTCATTTAACCTTCACAAAACTCCAATAAGATCAGTAATACTATTCCCCATTTTCAGATGAAGAAACCAGGAGAGGGATGGGTGGTTTCTTGCTGGTGGCCAAAGACCAGAGGACAAGAGAGTGAATCAGTCTAAGTAAAGTCCAGGTATGTAGGAACCCAGAGTCTGTGTGCTCAGCTACTGTGCTGCAAGGGAGCCAGATATCCATCTTTACCTTGAGCAGGGAAAGCCTACTGTAATAATTTCCTCAAATCTCCTGCTTGTTGAACCTCGTTACCAGGTAAACTTCTGGTTTGGATGATACAGGAGTTGTACATGCAGCACAGCTCTCAAGGTCATCCTACTGTGAGTACCAAGGCAGAAAAACAGCAGAGACGTAGCCCTGCCCAGGGGACCAGGTGACATATTTTATATCTGAAACATTTCCTGAAGGCTCATGTTTAGTCTATAGTGGTGGTGTTACTAAAATATGGCTGTGCCATAAGGTTGTAGACTTCCATGTTTTAACCCATCACTATTGGCTGGAATATAGGGAGGTAGCATCCGGTTGGAGGAAGAATGCCGCTAGAGAGTATGCTTTTGAAGAATATAGCTTGTCAGTCTTTCTTTCCTTTCTCTGCCTTCCCCCTTCCCTGCCTCTTTTCTTCCCAAATGTGATGGAGGTGAGCAGATTTTCTCCAGCACACTTCCCTTTTATGTTTTCTCCCTCCTTGGGTTCAGGTAGCTGTGTAGATGGGACACATCTGAAAGAGTAGCCAAACTAGGCCTTTCCTCTTTGAATATAATTTCTCAGATATTTCATTACACTAACCAAAAATAAACATTCTAGAGTCGTAGGGGTGGTGGTCAGGAAAGTGGGGTGCTATCCCCTCACTGAGTGTGGTATGCTCAGAGGAGAAAAGTGCACAGAAGTGTGACACCTGCTGTCTTGTTCTGGTGTCCAAGAGTTCAGCACAGAGGTGTGATACCTGCTGCCTTGTCCTGGTGTCCAAGAGTTCAGCTTTTTAAAAGCTAGTGAAAGTCGGGGAAGTTAATGACGAAGATGAGTAGGACCAAGTGCAGTGAACTTGGTTGAGAATTAATCAATCATTCTGTCTAATTAGACATCTCAACAATATGCTACATTTTTCTCAGATTAGTCATGCTGAACCACTAACATATTGAGGATGGCTATTCCTCAGTGGAATGTGTGTTGTAGAGGTAGAGCAATTTCAAGGGAAGTTTTTGTAACTCTTTATTAGATAGAGAAGCTGTATAAACACCTGCAGCTCCAGCTTAAGGCTGGATCTTAAAAAGGAAAGTTTTGTGTCATACTGTGGGTTGTTCATATTGTTCAGTAAATTTGCCCACAGGGCAGAAAGCAAAATAAAAATGGCTGTCCTGGTGTGAAATTCTGTGGACTTAAGTGTTATGATGTGGGCAGTGCCATTGGTGTCTTTGGGCATGGAGGTGTGCCAAGGGTTCGCTTTACTTTCTGAAGGAGGAGAATCTTTGAATCTCCCTGCTTCCAGCTCTGTCTAATTATCTGCCAACATGTCTGCCATGTATACCCTGTTTAACCACTTCAGCAAGGTAACGTGCCTTCCCGATGCCTCGACCTGTCACAGCCAGCCATTATGCAATTAAACATAAGGAGAAGTTTGGATGGTAGAATTGCAGGGACTTGAAACATTGAGTTATTGCATCAAACCTGTGTCTTTTCAATCTTCTGATCTCTCATTACATAAGAGGATATTATGAAGATTAAGTGGATAGATATAGTGAAGCCTATGACAACACTTCATGCGGGACAAGTACAGTTATTTGCTTTATTAAAGGCACTCATATAGGTTTCTCATTATGTCTGGTTGAATATGATCCATAACTATTATTAGTGCTAAGTATATCTGAAGTAATTTTTACTAACAGTCTAGAAAATGAGCTCTTTGAAGATGATATACCAAAGCATTCGGTAAGAAGTTAAGTGGCATTACTTGGCAAAAGCATTCTGTGGTCAAACAAACTTGAAAAGTCCTGAAAGAAAAATATGTTCATCTGATTTTTCTATTACAGTACTTTTAAGAGTTTTTAGTAACGTAAACCACATTTCAAAAATGTCCACATAGGAGATTTAAGTGGTGGGAGTTTTTTTCCGTAATGACAATGTCTCAGTGTTCCCAGGCTGGCCTGGGGCTCAATGTGTAGCCCAGGATGGCCCTTTGTTTACAGAGATCCACCTACCTCTGCATCAGGAGCACTGGGATCCAAGTTGTGTGCCATGTCTGGCAGTATTTATTTTTAAATTTTAAACTACATCCTATTCTTTCTTCACTTTTCTGAACGTAGCCCCCTTTTATAAATCCTAATATGTCTCTTTTGTTGAGACAGTTAGGGCTTTTCTAAAAATTCCTCGCCTTACAGGCTTCTAGAAAGCACTAGAATGTATTTCATTTGATCAACTGGGTTAACTGCTATCCTGCCTGGAATGAATATTTTATGTAAAAGCATTAGTACTTGCTCTCAGCACTCGGGGTGGGGTGGGCGATTTCACCCCTCATTGTCTGAGTTCCTTCTCTGGGCATCCAGGAAGCGCCACATTGTGATACAGTTATATTTCCAGGTAAGCAGTGCTCCTGGAGGCACAGTGAAGGTTGCTTTATTAAAGGCACTCATATGGCTACTGAAAGAACTAACGACCCTGATGCTCTCGGGCTCCTG
Source organism: Ellobius talpinus (assembly GCA_001685095.1). NCBI lineage: Eukaryota > Metazoa > Chordata > Mammalia > Rodentia > Cricetidae > Ellobius > Ellobius talpinus. Next base: position 10,111 of record LOJH01020610.1, read on the forward strand.
TCCTCCCTGGAAACTTATCCAGGACAGGTGGTTGGAATAATGACGCTGTCTTTCAACACATTTTTTTGTAAGTTTTCTGGACTAGAGAGAAAACAAAACAAAACAAAACGCCCTGGGCTGCTAACATCTCAGCCTAGAAGTAAATTCTGTCCACTTCCTGTCACAACCCCTTGGCCAGAAGTTGTCATCTAGGCCCATCTGACTTCAAGATAGAGAAGTTCAGAGTCTATGCTGGGACATTTGTGGCCGTGATGAAGAACTGTTGAAAATTTTCCAAGTCAACACTTGGATTTTTTTTAATTTTATTTTTATTTTATGTGCATTGGTGTTTTGCCATGGGTGTCGAGTCTCCTGGAACTGGAGTTACATAGAGTTGTGAGTTGCCATGTGAGTGCTGGGAATTTAACCTGAGTCCTCTGGAAGACCAGCCTGTGCTCTTAACCTCCCAGCCCAACACATGGATTCTGTTTCAGTGCCGATGAGGAAACCGGGACTTAAAAATGTAACTTTCTCCAAAACACACATGTAGGCAAGATTTTTATTGTGGCACTTCATTGGTACCAACCTGGCCTCTCATTTTCCATTGGTGATTATGTGTGAAAGGCTCCTTTCTATCTGCCCTTTACCCTTGCCCACCCCTTCCCTCTCCACACTCCTTACCCCTGCCCACTGCTTACCCCACCAATCTCTTCCCTCGGCCCATTCCTCACCTCTGCTCATCCTTGGCCTACATCCATCCCTTACCCTTGCCCACCACTTACCTTTGCCAACCCCTTACCCCTGCTCACCCTTTACCCCTGTCCATCCCTTACCGCTGCCCATCCCTTACCCCAGCCCATTCCTTACCCCTGCCCATTCCTTACCCTTGCCCACCCCTTACCCTTGCCCACCCCTTACGCTTGCCCATCCCTTACCCCGCCCATCCCTTACCTTTGCCAACCCCTTACCCCTGCTCACCCTTTACCCCTGCCCATTCCTTACCCCTGCCCATCCCTTACCCCTGCCCATTCCTTACCCCAGCCCATCCCTTACCCCTGCATAGCCCTTACCCCTGCTCAGCCCTTACCCCTGCCCATCCCTTACCCCTGCCCACCCCGTACCCCTGCCCAGCCCTTACCCTTGCTCAGCCCTTACCTCTGCCCAGCCCTTACCTCTCCTGCCCATTACCCCTGGAAAGGGACCAGAGAAGAAACCAGAATAGCATCTAACAGGAGAAAGTGTTTGCATCTTTTTTCTCTTGATATACTTACCTCTTTATTTTTCACCAACACTTAATGCACATTAACATTAAAAAAGATAAGGCTGCCCTCACCCCACCTTCAGCACGCGCACACACACGCACACACACACAACACACACCAAGTGATGCCCCTCTGCTGCCTTAGAGAATGGAGAGAAAACAATGGGTCCCCGTGTAGAGAGTTCCAAGTCTTTTATCTTTCTACAGATTCAACCGCGGTATTGATTCTTTATTGACCTAAACTGTCCTAAGCTCGGCGGTGGTTTTCTTCTGATATAGTGTATGGGGGGTTCAGGCTGCTACTACTTTAACATTGATTTTTGTGAAGAAGGTGCAGGAAAGAGGGCAATTTGTGTCCGCAGTGGCTCTTCACTATAAAAGACACCATTGTTGGTAGCTTATAGCATTATATCAAGGGTCTTAATCTGTAGCAATCTTTTTTTTACAACTTAGAAATAGGCTTGGGCAAATGTGTTATTGGTGTTAATGATATTTTGAAGTGAAGCAAATTTGTCAGCCTTTCTAAGTAAACTGCTCAACCTATTTGAAAGCTTGGCAGTTTGATGCAAAGGCTGAGTAGAAATCCTAGGACTTATTTATTTCTATTTCTTTGAGAGTTGTTTGGAAAGAATATTGTGTGGGAGAATCAGTGACAGACCATTTGCTCAGTGAGTTCAGAGTATTGGGGCTGAGTGTTCAGGGCGGAAACAAGCCGTTTCCGGGAGGAAGGTGTCTTGCTATGAGTCGGAGGACTCTGGTTTTGGGGACAGTGTTCTGTGAGTCAAGGGAGTGGGTGGGACTTATTCCGTATTAAGGGCTCTCATATTCATAGTTGGGGATCTCATGTCCTTAAATGAATACATACATTTAGAAAGTCTTTGAAAGTTTTATTTGTTAAAGCCATAGAAATGGGAACTTCTAAAATCTGTCTAGCATAATATGTTTTATTTTTATCAAAAGCACCCCATCTTTGCATTTACCACTCCAAGGGGTTTTTAGCTCTTATTCTATGGGCTTATTGAAGTGTCTTCTTTCCTTAATGTGAGAATGACCATGCATGAGTGATAAATAAGGATTATGGATGTTCTACACACAGAATGGTCCCAGCAATGCTGACCACTGAGGGCAGGAATCTGTGATGAACCACAGCCATGAGTCTAGGAGGTGATGACCAGTCACTGGCACAGGATGACAGGCCACTGACCACTTTACTACGGTGACAAAATTATAGCTGCTCTATCTGTAAAAGTTCAAAGGGTAGGACCATTTAATCACAGGACAGCCCTCCAGGTCAGAAGATCTGGTGCTTCTCAAATAGTGACAAGCAGACTCCCCAAAAGAGAGGCTAGCCCCTATTGAACAATATTAAAATGAATTCACCTGCTGACTGCTGCATTAATGACTTTTTACCCCCCTTCTACTAGACAAACCGGTCTTGTGGGGCTCATTCTCCAAGACAGATGCCAAGACATATCAAAAATTCAGATTATCACTTTCTTGTAGCACCTGGTTTCTACTTAAAAGCCCAAGGATTTCCAGAATCCTACCTGCCCTTTAGATCATTAGTTGGTGTTTTGAATGTTTTCCCTTTATCTAATGCTATTGTTTAAAAATCTATATTGTACGGCATCTGTGAAACTAACTTATATATTCTGGAATATCACAGCATCTATAGCACAAGAAATAAATAGGCTACGAGAGGGATTAACCCAGAAGGAAGGTTTGGCAATTTGATGACACTCTTAATGAGTTTCCTTTTATTGTTTAATGTTTCGTATGTTTAATTAATGAATTTTAGTCATTTACCCCATTGGCTTCCTCTCCTATTGAAATCCTTCTTCCCAACCAGTCAGTAGTCCTCTTACATCCCTGTCTTCTTTTTGGGTGTGACCCTCTGTGTTCAGTTAGCGTTTCTTGCCTGAGTGTGGGTTGGGACTCTTCACTGGAGCAGTTGACCTGTGGCTACATCACTGAAGGAAATAACCCTTCCACGCACACAAACAATTAGCTGGCAGTTTAAGAATAGGCGAGAACGGCATGCTTAGTCCTAAATGGGGCACCTAAATTGGTTTCTCTTTTTAAAATTTCATATTGATTATCTGAAAAGTGACTCTCACAAAAGAATAAATTATCTTAGAGCACAGAAGTACATGGCTTGGAAAATTTGTACAAGGACAGGCACGCAAAGGCGGCCATGCCCGTTCTTCTCCAAAAGGCCCTAAAAGAAATGAGACCATATGACAAAAAGAAATATTCTCTTTATTTTTCTGATGCAAAATCCCTTGATATACTGCTCTCACTACCAACAGGAGAAATCTGGAAAGCAACCCAAGAAGGTAAGAGATATAGGGAAGAATAGAAAGGATTTCTAAGCTTTGTTTTCTATCAAATGATACCCAAGACTGGCCTTGAGAGCTAGTTATATACTCTCTGACAGAAGTCACAGTGAAATTAGTTGGCGCTTGAAAACTGGTGAGTGACGTGATCTGCAAGCTTAGAAATATCATAAAAGTGTCCGGTTCTGTGTGTTCCCAGAAGCTTCCATGCTGACCACTGCACACACATTCAGAGTACCTCCTTGGGGCAGAGGACAGCGTCAGAGCGTGAGCTGCCTTTTATTTATGTTATGTTTCTGGGCTTCTCCCTCTAAACCAGTTGGACGAATTTCCCAGATGTCCATGTCTCTTTTTCAGTTCCCTAACTGAGCCATAAGCTGTGCTTTCCAGCTTTCTCACAGGTAGTCAGAGCACTGTGTAAAGGGATTTTGCATGAGAAAAATAAATCTGAAAACTTCAGGAAGCATCAATACTGTTAGCACAATTATTGTGACCAAGGATTCTAGACAACTTTGTGCAATAAGGAAGTTTCACAGAATCCTTCCAAACAACTGTATAAAGTGGAAGTGTATTCATAATTACCCAGCCTATAGCAGGGCTCCATGTCGTTGCTGGTTTGATTTAAAACAGATTGACATTTCATAGTATGTTAGTGCCCTATAAGTTGAGTGAGAACCTGGTTCTTTTCAGGACGTCATTCAGTACCCTGGAAAGTCTTATCACTATGGTGTGGGGCTTACCCACATCTGTATTACTCTATCTGCATTTATTGTGCTTCCTTTATAATAACACGACACAATTCATTTTTTTAGGAAAAGGTCATTGGGTCCAAATGGATTAAGAACCACCAATTAAAAAAAATAGTTGTTTTATCCCAACCACATACTATTGTACTCTAAGCAGGCCTTCCTTCACTCTTCCTTCAATTCACCCCAGAAATCTTTTCTTTCATCAGAGTTGGCTCTCAGCATGCCTTCTCTGGCTATCACCTGAATGGTAACACTCCTTTTTTTAATTTATTTTTTATTTTGCATCCCGACTGCTGTCTTCCATCCCTTCTTTCCTCCCATTTTCCTCCCCCCACCTCTCCATCCCTCCTCTGTATTCACTCAGAAAGAGCTAGGTCTCCCATGGACATCAGCAATGCACGGCATATCAAGCTGCCTTAAGACCAAGAAGACCAACACCTCCTCCTGTATTCAGGCTAGGCAAGGCAATACAGCAAGAGGGATAGGTTCCCAGGAGCCAGAAAAAGTACCAGGGACAGCCCCTTCTCCCATTGCCAGGACTGCCACGAATAGGCCGAGCTACACAACTGAGGCACATATGCAGAGGGATTGGTTCAGTCTCCTTGGTGAACGGTTCAGACTCTGTGTGAGTTCCTAGGAACTAGGCTAGCCATTTCTGTGGGTTTTCCTGCAATAATGACCCTTACCTGCCGCCAACCCTGACTCCAGAAATCCCTTCTCCCTCTCCTCAGCAGAAATCCCTGAGATCTGCCCAGTGTTTGGGCTTGAGTCTCTGAATATGCCTCCACCAGTCACTGGATGAAGGCTCTCTGATGACAACTAGGGAAGTCACCACTTCCATCAGAGGGGATAGTCAGTTGAGGCTATGCATCCTCTGCTGCCAGGAGTCTTAGCTGGGACCATCCTTGTAAAGTTGCGAGAGTTTCCCTTGCATTAAGCTTCTACCAGACTCCATAAAGCACACCCCACTTTTCAGCCATTTCTCTCATCACTCTTCCCTCTGCCCCAGCAAACAGATCCTCAAGTTCTCATGTCCACCCTCCCCCAGTCCAAACAGGAGATCTCCTCTATTTCCCCTTCCCAGGGAGGGAGATTCATGTGTCCTTCCTTGGGCCCTCCTTGTTATCTACCCTCTCTGGGTCTGTGGTTTGTAGTGGTTGTCCTTTATTTTGAAATTAATATCCACTTATGAGTGAGTACATATTTTTATCTTTTTGGGTCTGGATTACTCACTCAGGATGATTTTTTTTTAATTTCATTCGTTTGCCTTCAAATTTCAAGATGTCATTGTTTTAAACAGCTGAATAATACTCCACTGTGTAAATGTATCACATTTTTTTGTCTGTTCTCAGGTTGAGAAGCATCTATGTTGTTTCCAGGTTCAGGCTATTACAAATAAGGCTGCTATAGACATAGTTGAGCAAGTGTCCTTGTGGTATGATTGAGTATCCTTTGAGTATATGCCCAATAGTTGTATTGCTGAGTCTTGAGACAGATTGATTTCCAATTTTCTGAGAAATCACAATATTAATTTCCAAAATGACTGTACAAGTTTTTGCCTCCACCAGCAATGGAAGAGAGTTGCCTTGCTCCACATCCTGGCCGGCCTAAGCTGTCATTTGTGGTTTTGATCTTAGTCATTCTGACAGGTGTAAGATGGAATCTCAGAGGTTTTTTTCAGTTACATTTCCTTGATGGATAAGAATGATGAACTTTTCTTTAAGTATTTCTCAGCTGTTTGAGATTCCTCTGTTGAGAATTCTCTGTTTAGGTCAGTACTCCATTTTTTTTAAATGGATCATTGGGTTTTTGATGTCTAGTTTCTTGAATTCTTTATATATTTTAGAGATCAAACCTCTCCTGGATGTGGCGTTGATGAAGATCTTTTCCCATTCTGTTGTCTTACATTCTGTTTCCTTTGCTTTACAGAAACTTTTCAGTTTCATGAGGTCCTATTTATTAATTGTCGATCTTAGTGTCTGTGCTACTGGTGTTCTGTCAGGAACTGTTCTGGTCTCCTGTGCCAATGTGTTCAAGGCTACTTCCCACTTTCTCTTCTATTAGGTTCAGTGTAACTGGATTTCTGTTGAGGTCTTTGACTTGGACTTGAGTCTTATTCAGGTTAATAGATATGGATCTGCTTGCATTCTTCTACATGTCAACATACAATTATGCCAGCACCATTTGTTAAAGATGCTTTCTTTCCTCCATTGTATAATTTTGGCTTCTTTGTCAAAAAGAGAGTATCCATAGGTATGTGAATTTATGTCTGGGATTTCAATGTAATTCTATTGATCAATATGTCTGCTTTTATGCCAGTATCATACTGTTTATATTACTTTATTTCTGTAGTAGATCTTGAAATCAGGGGTGGTGATACCTCTGGAATTTATTTTAATTATACAGAATTGTTTTAGCTATCCTGAGTTTTTTGTTTCTTCCATATAAAATTGAGTATTGTTCTTTCAAGGTCTGTAAGGAATTGTGTTGGAATTTTGATGGGGATTTCATTGAATCTGTAGATTGCTTTAAGTAAGACAGTCATTTTTTTACTATATTAATCCCATTGATTCATGAGTACAGGAGATCTTTCCATCTTCTGATATCTGATATCTTCTTCTATTTCCTTCTTCAAAGTTCTTGCCATATGGGTCTTTCAATTGTTTGGTTAGAGTTACTCCAAGAGACTTAGTATTGTTTGTTGCTATTATGAAAGGTGTTGTTTCTCTGGTTTCTTTCTCAGACCTTTTATTATTAGTGTATAAGACAACTACTGATTTTTTAAAGCTAATTTTATATCCACTTACTTTTCTGGAAGAATTCCCTGGTAGAATTCTTGGATTTGTTTATGTATACTATCATGTCATCTGCACATAGCAAAACGTAGAGATTCAAGTACTGTATTGAATAGATATGGAGCAAGTGGGCAGCCTCGTCTTATTTCTAATTTTAGTGGAATTGCATTGAGTTTCTCTTCATCTAATTTGATGATGACTGTCAGCTTGCTGTATATTACCTTTATTATATTTTGGTATGGTCCTTGTATCCCTGATATCTCCAAGACTTTTGACATGAAAGGGTATTAGACTTTGTCAAAAGCTTTTCAACAACTAATGAGATGATCATGTAGATTTTTTCTTTCACTTTGTTTATATGGTGGATTACATTGACAGATTTTCATAGGTTGAACCATCTCTGCATTTCCGGGATGAAGCCAACTAGATCATGGATGATTTTTTGATGTGTTCTTATATTCGATTTGCCAGTATTTTGCCAGTATTGAGTAATTTTTGCATCAATATTCATGAGGAAAATTGGTCTGTAATTCTCTTTCTTTGTTGAGTCTTTGTGTGGCTTGGGTATCAGGGTAACTGTGGCCTCATAGAAAGAATTTGGCAAAGTTCTTCTTGTTTCTATTTTGTCAAATAATTTGAGGAGTACTGGTATTAGCTTTTCTTTGAAAGTCTGATATATTTCTGCTCTGGAAATCATCTGGCCCTGGCTTTTCTTGCTTGGGAGACCTTCAATGCTTCTATTTCCTTAAAGGTTATAGGCCTATCTAAATTGCTTATCTGATCTTGGTTTAATTTTGGTACACAATATCTATCAAGAATTTTGTTCATTTCTTGTAGATTTTCCAATTTTGTGGAGTACAGGCTTTTGAAATATGACCTAATGATTGCCTGGTTTTCCTCAATGTCTGTTGTTATGTCCCCTTTTTATTTTTGATTTTGTTAATTTAGATATTCTCTCTCTTTTAATTATTGCATAAGTGTTTGTCTGTCTTGTTGATTTTCTCAAAGAACCAACTTTTTTGTTTTGTTTTTGTTTTTTGTGGGTATTTTTGTTTTTTTTTAATTGATTTTCATTGAACTCTACATTTTTTCTGTTCCTCTCCCTGCCTCCCCACTCTCCTTCAACCCTCCTGAAAGGTCCCCATGCTCCCAATTTACACAGGAGATCTTATCTTTTTCTACTTCCCATGTAGATTAGATCTATGTATGTCTCTCTTAGGGTCCTCATTAATTCTTTGTATGGTTCGCTATGTTTCTATTTTATTGATTTCAGTCCTCAATTTGATTATTTCCTGCCTTATACTCCTCTTGAGTGTGTTTGATTCTTTTTGTTCTAGAGCTTTTAGGTGTTCTGTTAGGTTACTAGTGCAAAAATTCTTCAAATTCTTTATGAAGACACTTAGTGCTATTAACTTTCCTCTTAGCACTGCTTTCATTGTGTCCCATAAGTTTGGAAATATTGTCTATTTATTTTCACTGAATTTCAGGAACTGTTTAATTTCTTTATTTCTTCCTTGACTCAGTGGTAATTCAGTTGAGAGTTGTTCAGTTTCCATGAGTATGTCAACTTTCTATAGTTTGTGTTATTGTTCAACTCCAACTTTAATCCATGGTGATCTGATAAGATACAGGGGTTTATTTAATTGTTTTTTTTAATCTGTGAATGCTTTCTTTGTGACCAAGTATGTGGTCAGTTTTGGAGGAGGTTCCATGAGGTGCTGAGAAGAAGGTATATTCTTTTGTGTTTAAGCAAAATGTTCTGTAGTTAAGTTTGTTCTGTTTAAGCCATAATGTCTGTTAGTTCCATTATTTTTCGGTTTAGTTGCTATCTGGATGACCTGTCCATTGGTGAGAGTAGAATATTGAAATCTCCCTCAATTGTGTGGGGTTCGCTGTACAATTTTGACTCTAGTAATACTTCTTTTGCAAATGTGGGTGCCCTTGTATTTGGGGCATAGTTGTTCAGAATTGAGACATCATCTTGGTGAATTTTTCCTTTGATGAATATGAAATGTTCTCCATCTCTTGATTAATTTTGCTTTGAAGTCTATTTTGTTAGATGTTAGGAGAGCTACACCAACTTGCTTCTTTAGTCCATTGACTGGAAAATCTCTTTCCAACCCTTTACTCTGAGGTAATGAATGTCTTTCTTTGATGCTGAGGTGTTTCTTGTATGCAGCAGAAGGATTAATCCTGTTTTTGTGTCCATTTTGGTACCCTGTGTCTTTTTGTGAGCTTCCATGTGGGTACTGGGAGTGAACCCACCACCTCTGGAATAGAGCAGTCAGTGCTTTTAACTGCTTAGGTATGTCTCCAGCCCCAGCCCATTTTTTTATTGGCAAATTGAATCCATTGATATTGAAGGATATAAATGACCAGTGATTGTTGATGCTTTTACTATTGTTGTTGTTGGTGGTGGTGGTGCATGGTGTGCACGTGTGTTTCCCTCTGGTTGTGATTTTCTGTTGACTGTGTTTTCCTGGGTGTAGGTAACTTCTTTGGGTTGGAGCTTTCCTTGTAGTACCTTATTTAGAGATGTGTTTGTGGACAAATAGTGACTAAATTTGACTTTGTCATGAAATATCTTGTTTTTTCCATCTACAGTGATTGAAAGTTTTGAGGGGTATAGTAGTCTTGACTGGCATCTATGGTCTCTTAGAGTCTGCAAGAGAACTGTCCAGGCTCTTCTGGCTTTTAGAGTCTCCACTGAGAAGTCAGGTGTGATTCTGATAGGTATGCATTTATATGTTACTATGCCTTTTTCCTTTGAAGCTTTTAATATTCTTTCCTTATTCTGTATGTTTAGTGTTTTGAATATTATAAGGCAAGGGGACTTTTTTATTCAGTCTATTAGGTATTCTGTAAGCTTCTTGTATGTTTATAGGAATGTCCTTCTTTAGGTTCTGAAATTTTTCTTCTATCATTTTTTTGAATATATTTTCTGGGCTGTAGAGCGGGATTCTTCTCCTTTTTCTATTCCTATTATTTATGGGTTTGGTCTTTTTATTGTATCTCAGATTTCCTGGATGTTTTATGTTAGAAATTTTTTAGATTTAGCATTTTCTTTGACCAGTGACTCTATTCTCTCTTTTGTGTCTTCAATGCCTTCAATGCCTCTTCTATCTCTTGTATTCTGTTGGTGATGCTTACATCTGTAGTTCCTCTTTATTTACCTGTTGACTGAGTTTTCTGTCCTGCCTAGTTCCCACAGTCATTAAGTCCCAAAGAAAGGTCTACATTAACTATAAACTGATTGGCCCATTAGCTCAGGCTTCTTATTAACTCTTATAACGTATTATTCTTGTCTATGCTAGCCATGTGGCTCGGCCCCCTATTCAGCGAGGCAGTCATATCTTGCTTCTTCTGTGGCTGGGCCAGGACTGCCGAGGAACTACCTTCTTCCCAGAATTCTCCTGTTCTCATTGACCTGCTTCTACTTCCTGTNCTATAAACTGATTGGCCCATTAGCTCAGGCTTCTTATTAACTCTTATAACGTATTATTCTTGTCTATGCTAGCCATGTGGCTCGGCCCCCTATTCAGCGAGGCAGTCATATCTTGCTTCTTCTGTGGCTGGGCCAGGACTGCCGAGGAACTACCTTCTTCCCAGAATTCTCCTGTTCTCATTGACCTGCTTCTACTTCCTGTCTGGTTGTCCCACCTATACTTCCTGCCTGGCTACTCACCAATCAGCATTTATTTAAAATATAATTGACAGAATACAGACAATTGTCTCACACCATTTACCCAGATTTTCTATTTCCAGAATTTTCTTGGTTTGTGAGTTTTTTAATTTGTTTGTTTTGTTTTTTCTTCTATTTCCATTTTCTGGTCTTAAAAGTTTTGTTTCCATCAACTGTTTTCCCTTAATTCTTACATTCTTTAAAGATTTGTTGATTTCCTCCAATTTTTTGGTTGTCTTTTCTAGCACTTCTTTAATTTTTAACTTTTTTCATTTCTTCTTTAAGTACCTCTTTCATATTCATAAAGTCATTTTTAAGGTTGCTTTCTTGTGCTTCAGCTTTGTTGAAATGTTCAAGTCATGCTTTTGTGGGATAACTGAGTTCTGATAGTGACATATTGCCCTTTTCTATTGTTGATGGTGATTTTACACTTGCATTTACATTTAGGCATCTGGGTTTGGGGTGATTTTAGATCTAGGTGTTGAGTCCTGTGTTTGACTTTGTTGGATGGATGTTTTGTTCCTTTGTTTCCATTTCCTCGCTGATTTTCTGGCTTAAGTGGTCCAAGGGTTCTGGTGACTGGTGAGTTTTCAGGTCCTGTAGGTTGTTTCTGTTGGGGTTTTGGAAGCCTTGGGTCCCTTGATCCGGTCTGGCCTTTGGTAAAGCAAAAGTTTTCTTAGGTCTCTAGGTTCGACCTGACCTCCAATAAAGCTTGGCCTCTGGTAGAGCTGCTGGGGCTGTTCTTTTCAATTGTGGAGACTGTACATGGCCTGTTGAGTCTATTCTTCCAACTGTGTGGGCTGTATCTGAGCTTATGGAGTCTGCTAGAGTTCTGGCGAAGGGCTCCTTGTCTACTGGTGAGGTAAGTTGTGGCTGATGTGGTTTACACCTCAGTGGTAGAAGTCTGCTGGGGTTTGGGGAAAGACCTAGCAGCAGCAGAGCTACGAACAAGCTGGGATGGTGTTAACCTATTGAAAGGTCATGGGGTGCAGAATCCAGGGAGGGGTATATTTCTGCTGGTAGGCAGGTCACTGACCCATTCTGGCTTATGTGGCCTGGGTCTGCTTGGCAGAAGTCTTCTGGGGTTGGAAGGAGGGCTCAACCAGGTAGCTGGGAAGGCCTGGGCTTGGAGAATGTGTTAACACTACTTGTGACTAGCCTGGAACTGTCAACATTTACTGCAGAAAACTTGTTCTCCCTGGGAAACTCTGGAACTTACCTCAGGGACTCAACCATAGAGAAGGAAAGACCTGTCCACTTTGTCACCCAAACTTCTCTTTTGAACTTGGAGAAAGAGATTCCAAGCAAAGTTTAGCGACAAAGTTGATGTCATTTTCACAGTTGACATGTGGGCATTCTTCAGAGATGAGGGAGAAGTTAAGACTATACCCAGTTGCTTTTTTCCCCCAGTTTATATGTACCTTTCCAAGCCACATTTGGCAAACTTGCCTCCAAGAGATTTAATGGCTTCCAGGTTTGCAAGAAGGCATGAACTGTGGCAAAACTGACATCTTTCCTCAGAAATACTAATGTTCTTGACTTAAGCTTTGTAGAGGAAATGCTAACAGTTGTCTTCCAAGCTTCATCCAGGCCAGAAGGAAGTGTGCATCAGGCATGGCCTGTTCAGACATGTAGGCAGGACCACTCAAACTTGAGAGAAAAACCCATAAGAGCCCTGCGAGCCCACCTTCTGAGTTGCTAACTTGCCCCATTAACTTTGTTTGTTTGGAGTCAATCTTCAGAATGGTAGAGTTTGACTTTCTGCGAGAAAAAATGGATGGAGCTGGGCTCTTGCATATCTATTTGTAAACAGATATGCTGTCAGTAGATTTTCTTTTTTTTAAGCAAATAGATTTCTGATTAGGGTATGGCTTTTTCAGGTAGCCTGACTACACAATACAGACAGGAAACATGTTGATCCTGTTGGCTGAATGTGAGCTCAATGAGGGAAGGCAGGTTTTATTTAGTTTTGGGCACACCTTATCCCTGAGGGCCTGGTGGTGCATACATTTTGAGTGAATACATAATTTTCTAGGGGACACAAACTGCTACTTCTGCTTCGTCATCCAAATGGAAGACACATCTACTTTCCTATGTTCTAGGATTCCTGGGACCTGGTGCCACTACTTTATTTTACTTTCCTCTCTTCAGACCCTTGTATTAGCAGAAAGGGAAGTCCTGTAGGCTTGCACAGATGTAGACATGCCAGGCAAAAATGGGAAAAGGGAGTGTTCTTGAGTGATTTGTCCTCCAGCAGAACTGAAAAATAGAAGGAATGGGAAAGAAAAGCATTGGGAACAAAGACATTAAAGGGATCTTTCTTCTTTATTCATCATTTTTATTACTATGCACATGCCATTTGGCAAATAAAGAGATAGATCATTTAGGCTAAACCTTACGAAATTAAAATTTGGAAAGGAAAATAAGTATGTACAGCCGAGACAAAGGAGGGGTCTGCTTAATTTGATTATACAGTCCCTTCAAGGGGAAGACCTGAAATAATAGTCCATCTTGAGGAGGGAATGAGAGGTAAGAGGTATACACCATTTTCCCCTAGTAGTTTAGGTCTAAATAAAATCAAAGAAGACTGGAGGTGGCAGAAGGCTCCAATGTGTATGCAGGCTGGAGGAAGAGCCAGCAGAACTACAATCTGAAGATGCAGTAGGGAAGGAACCATCAGGATATGGAGGCTCTAGGTGAGGTGATAAAGGACATCCTAAACATAACCCCTCCCAGAGCAATGGGGAGCCAATATCCTTGCTCTACCTTAGTCCTGTTCAGAGGCAGGGAGTTTCACAAGTGCTGTCTTCTGAAGAGGCTTTGTTTAAGATGAGACAATCGTGCACTGTAGCTTGTAGGATTGACGCCTTTATGCAGACAATTCAATATATAATCACACTTACACTGCATCATCACTAACAAACACATAGTCTATTTCACATTTGAATTAATTATTGCATGATATCTAGAGAACAATAGGGTCAAATCTTTATACTAATCTATCTATACCACTTGAGAATAGGCTTTACAGTGAATTGTTTTCTACCAACATTACTCTCTTAAGATACCAACACATGACACCAGGGGGTTGCTGTTGCTGAAGCGATGAAATGGGCACAAGGAAATCTTGGGATTTGTTGGAAATTAAGAAACATTACTGCGGCATGCAAACTCCAGTATGTAGAATGGCGAGGTTCCAAATGAAAACAAGAGATCAGAACTAAGTTCAGGTGATCCCCTGTGACATGTCCTTCCATGAAGATAGAAAATATCTCAGATCATCACCAATTATGTCAATGAAAGAATCCACTTAGTGTGTGTGGCCACAGTGTGTGGAAAAGCTGTGTGCTTCCTTCCACCTAGCTCTTCAGTAAACAAATTCATGAACATGGGATAGAAATCTAACACTGTTAGGCTACCAGTACATGGAGATCATCCCAGAAATGGTCCCTGTCCTCAACATATGTGTTTTGTGTTTAATAAACATCTATTTTTAAAACTACCTTAGAAATCAGGTATCTTATTCCTGTGATATAATTATCAACAGCAATGTGAGGGTATTCCTTCCCCCTAAAATATATTTTGTCTGCTTAAAGACTACCTTAGGAAAGTTTGAATAAAATAACTTGCAAAGATCAGCAGTTCTGTTTCCTTGATTAAAATTAGAAATATGTGTTCACCATACAGATTAGAAAATACAGAATGAACTAGAAAAGAAAAAGAATCATTTGTAACTGTAACAGAGGTGTCATGTTACACAGCAACTTTGTATTTTGTTTTGCATAAACAAAATAATGTCATTATTTCTTTTCAAGTTTTTAGACCACATTTGACAAATCCAAAGAACATTTCATATGTTAGATTGAACCATCTGAAACTGTAGTGAAGGTATAATTGAGCTGATGATAAGCTCCCTAATGCCATTTTATTGTGTTAGAAAACATCTCTTCAAATTACTAAGAGAAATTTACTCAGAAAAAAAATCTATCACAAGAGAAAGCCAATTTGATCATGTATTCTCCAGCACTGAGTTTTTCTTTATTTTCTTAAAAAAGTACAATAAATGCCTGACAACTTTTTTTGTCATTTACCATCTTCTTTAGCAGTCAGAGGAAACATTTTCTGTTTGTGAACCATTTGGATCCACGTTGGGGTTGTCTGGCCCTGACCTTTGTGTTTGATTTTTTGTGGTGTTTATTTTATTGCTTTATTTATTTTAGAATTTCATACATGAGTCTCTATTTGCATCATTTGTACCCCTCTTTTGCTCCATCCGGTTCCTCCGATATTCCCCTACTTCCTCTCAAATTCATGACTTTTCCTCTTTACTTATTATTGTTGCTTATCTACAACACACTGAGTCCAAATGTTGCTTGTTTCCACACGTGTTTAGGATTGACCACTTGAGACTGAATAACATGTCAGGGAGTTTATCCCAGGAGAAAACTCAATCTCTTTCACAGCAGCCTTCAGTTTTCTGTAGCTTTTCATCAACAGGTGTGATCTTGTGAAGTTTCCTCTGTCCATGTTGGCACGTCAAGAGGAGTTGTCATTATGTAGGTCTTTGTAAGGCAGTCATATTATTGAGACTTGATGGGTGCTGTTTCTCTCTCATGTGTATAATACACCACCAAGCAATAGATGTCCCAGTTCTCTGGCTCTTAGAGTCTTCCTGTCCCTTACCCTTATCCCACAACATTGCCTGAGCCTTTGTTAGGTATAGGATTTCTTTCTTCTTTCCTTCTTTTTCTTTCTTTCTTTCTTTCTTTCTTTCTTTCTTTCTTTCTTTC
>LOJH01020610.1:25777-36646 GCA_001685095.1 Ellobius talpinus
TTCCTTCCTTCCTTCCTTCCTTCCTTCCTTCCTTCTTTCTTTCTTCTTTCTTTTCTTTTACAAAAATGTACCAGTTGTATGTGGGCACTATGCCACCCTGATTTCCCTGCATTTTTGTGGGTTGTGGGACTCAGTAGTAGCTTCCATCTACTACGAAAAGAAGCTTCTTTGGTTATAGATGAGAGCTACACTTGTCTGTGTGTAGAAGGATAATAATTTAAAAATCCAGTTAGATATTATGATTGTTTAGGAAAACGGCAATAGTAGACTCTTCTCTAGAATCTATGATCCAGACAGCCACAGGCAGCTGGGTAGGTTTTCAGTACCAAGCATGACCCTGTTGGGGGTCGTTAAGTCCAAAAGCTGTTGGTTATCCTCAAAATAACAGCACTACTCTTGTACTTTGGAGCCACCTTGCTGGGCTGGTCATTGCTACAGTCTGTAGCCTTTCAGCTGGTGCTTTTATTCTTGGGCAGCTTCAGCTTATGTAGCACCTTCCTATAGTCTGCAAGCCAGTCCACAGGGAGGAGGTTTCCAGGTCAGTTCCAACTTGATTCCCTTAAGACCCGAGTCCAAAGTAAATGGCCCCCAAAGCAACAGGGTCTTACCTTCAAGTTCTGGGAAGCAGACAAGGGCAATGACAATGGCCTATATTGTTTTGGGAGTCTCTCAGACTTCCCTAGCTGATCACTCAAAACGTGGTTTCCTAGATCTGGCATTGGAAGTTTTGTTAGATAGTCTACGAATCTATGGGGAGCTTTATCCCTTTGTGTACTGTAACACCATTTAAACTGCTCACCAATTACATATACAATACATATTCATTTATACTGTTTTTACCAGGTTTTCCTGGTAAAATTTTCCAGGTTTTTCTGACTACTTCACAATCTCTAGTTAATATATAATAACCATTTAGTAATTGGCCTAAATAAAAGCTCTTGGTTTTTATGCCAAAGATTTTTTCTTCTTATGTTACTATACTATGACTCTCTCTCTCTCTATATATATATATATATATATATATATTTGATCAAATCAAGGCAGAATTTCTAAATAGTGACCTTCATTTAATAGTGGATCATGATTTTAAATAAGACATGAAAATATCTGGGAGCAATATTCTTCACTACAAGACCACTACCTTCTTATAGAAATATATAATGCATTTGGCTGGAAATTTAAAAGGGAATTTTTATATGATGTTTTACATATAATTTTCTTTATAATACCATACTGTCATATTTTTCCTATAGTAAATCCAGATAGAAGGAGCTGTACAATAGCTTTGGGATTAGTAGTAGTAATCAAAGTATTAATGTGTTTTATGTGTGGATATATTTCTTTTAGTTTCATTTTTGTTGTTGTGATAAAATACAGTGAAAAAAAGGCAATTCATGGGAGAAATTGTTTTAGAAAAAAGTTTAGACTCATAGAATAGTTAGCTGCAAAATTATATAAAAAGTTCTACACTTTACCAAGGCCCTGCAGTACTGACGTTATACCACAGTGCTGATTAATTTTGTCACATTTATAGGATTTAGATTCAATGGAAACAAATTTCTTGGGATGTCTATAAGGGTCATTTGACTTATAGTTCATTCATGCAGAAAGATCCATCCTAAATGCAGTCAGTAACATTCCATGGTCTGGAATCTCTGAGAGACTAAATGGAGGAAGCCAGCTGAGCTAAGACTTCATGACTGTGTATGCAATGTGACCAGCCTCCTGCTGCTCCTGCCCCAGGTCTGCTCTACCACAACAGACTGCGTTCTTTGGAACTGTGAGCTATACTAACCCTTCCTTCTTAAAATGTTTTGTCGGGCATTTTGTCACAGCAAGATAAGCAATGAATATAATTGTGTTTGTTTTATTATTACCTCAATGTATTAAAGCATAATTAATCAAAAATTAGGAGCTTATCTTCAAAATAGTGCTATTAGGCAGTTGTTAGACTTTAATAAAATTTTATCAACTGCTCCATTGTTATGCTTAACAAATAAAAATAAACTAAAATATTCTTATGTTAAAGGACCCAGTATTTGATTTGCTACCTCTCTTGAATTTCCTTTCATCTTAAACATATATTCAGTTTTTTTGTTTGTTTTTCATAACTCTGACATTTTCTTTAGAGAACTGCCCTGATGTTTCTAAAACATTCCTCAGTTTGAGTTTTCTGATGCTTCTCCATAATTAGATTCATTCTGAGGATTTCTGGTGGCAATTCCACAGGGAAGACAATGGGTCACACCAGGGGCAGGTGATATTGACTTGTACCAGAATACAGATGTTCACTCTGACCACTTGCTGAGACGTTATCTGCCTGGCTCCTTCACTGGGAAATCAACTTCTTCCTTCAGTATTAATTATCTTATAGAAGATTATTTGAGCCAGCATAAATATCCTGCTTGTCATTGTAGTGTCTCCTAAAAGTTTTGATATTCATTGATGAATCTTGCCTGAAATGATTGTTTGTGGCTTTATTTTATTTTTAGTGTTTCTGGTTCACTGAGGCAGAGTTGCATGTTTATCCTAGGCTGGCCTCACACTCACTCTGTTAGATCAAACAGCCTCAAAGATGAGAATCTTCTGTTTCGTCTTTCTGAGTGTAGGGATTATAGTTTTGTGCCACCATGCCCAGTTTTATTAAGGTTATTTTTAAACTCCAATCCTTTCTTTTTTATTTGTAAATTGGAACCTTCCTGTTTAGAAGCCATTCTCTCTTGCCGACAGCATACTTATTCAGTTATATCAGGGTGCACTCCCAGATTCTGATTTTAGTCTATGGGTAATAATAACCTGTTACTATCATTATTTTTGTATTTAAATCATCTCAAATTTGCACAATGAAGGCCACTTTAAGTTGCTTCTATAACTTTTGATATATAATATTCTTCCTTGAGCATTCTTCCAAATTCAATGTAAGTGATGTACGACAATAATCATACTCTCTGGGTCTCAGCTTTGAAATGATCCATCTCCTGCCTTTCCTGGAGAATGGTCTGTAAACAAGATCTGAGCCATAGGTATTCTGACTATTACTTAGGCATAACT
The DNA here is from genome assembly GCA_001685095.1 of Ellobius talpinus. Classification (NCBI taxonomy): domain Eukaryota; kingdom Metazoa; phylum Chordata; class Mammalia; order Rodentia; family Cricetidae; genus Ellobius; species Ellobius talpinus. Next base: position 28,829 of record LOJH01020610.1, read on the forward strand.
GTGTCTCAGTCAAGAGCTTTTAGTCAAGAGCTAGAAACTATATTTGCATAATTTACCTATGCTGTCATCCATCATCAGCCTTCCATTAATGTAAGCTGATGAACATGTTTATGTTATGTTAATACCTGCTCCTCAAGTTGTGGAGATAACCCTGACATAACAGCATTTCTAGACCCATGTTTTAAGTGTTATTCACTGATAGAGCACCCCACTTTAGTACAACATTAAGCTACTATTGAAGGTGAAGCTTTAGTACTTTAAAATATATCTTCATTTCTCATTAATTATTCTAGGACCTGAAAATGAAGGCAGACTCTCTTTGGAAAGACTATGAATATAGTAGCAAATTAAAAGCCATGTGGAATGGCATGATGTCTGCTAGTAGTGCCAAATTGCAGAACGGTCGATCCACTGGCCAAAGTCAACACGGTTCATGAAGCAATCCAAGTTCTTCTTTCCATATAGTCAGACTCCTGCAGATATGGATACCAACAACTGCAAATGAGTGCTGACTTCTTTACTTTGGTTACTCAAAGGAGAGACACTTATTGACTTGAATTTTTTGGGCACTGCACAGTGAATTAGAAATTGTGAGACCATGTTCCTGAACCCCTGAATTCCAACATTTGGAGCAAGATCCTTGAAATATCCTGTACCCTTATGAAATCATATGTCTGGCATAGCAATGCCCTGTATTAAAATCACTTGTTACTTGTTTTCTTCTGACTCAGGATTCTATTTGATTTGTGCACTCATTCAGATACATTATATTTTTAGACCCAAACCTTTCACCTGACACAAAGCACCATCCTGATGTGCTGCCGCCTAAGCTTTCTACCTAAGAAATGATGAGAACACACAGCTGTATGCACCCTGTGTCAATGCTCCGATGCTTGCCAACAGCACTGAGAACTGCCTAGGATTCACGTCTACACAGTGACCGAAGTTTAGTTAGAAAGTTGAGTTAGTTTATTTGCCATTTCCCAAGATCTACAGCATTCCTTAGAGGGAAACTTTGCTTCCTCATATTGTAAACTTAGAATCCTGGAAGACTATAGCCTTTAAATAAAGTAAACGCTGTAGTAAACATTGCATATTGTTGAGAGTAAGAACTCTTCCTTTTTATATGACAGTTGGGGCATTATTCCAAATGTATGTGAGCATCTGGGTACTTGTTACTGGCTTTCAGTAAAACACCCACAATATCTCTGTTTATTATTGCATGCTTTTCTCATGTGCCTTGACCTAATATCCAGATTGTTCAAACTACCCAAGAGTTACTATTCAGAAACCTGTTGAGTGATGCTAAGACAGACACTTAGCCACTCATGGCCTACCCACTCCCACTCCCAATTAATAGCCATGGTTAGTCAATGTCGAACATGCTTAAGAGTTTGGCTGCACTTGTCCACCTAACCTCACCTAAAACTTTGGAGAAGGGTATTTTCAGAATGAAGAATGTTTTCAGTTGTAGAGAGAGGCATAATGAATGTATAACATTTAGTCCTCTCAGTGTGGTCTGGGATAGCCCCTTGGAATGGCATGGCATACATTACTATTTCTGTAATAAACTGCATAAATATTCCCAGTGGAAATAAAAAGACCTATACTAATTCAAGTAAATTTATACCATTACTGCTAAAGGATTTGAGGTCAGCTCAAGTTTTGTTATCAAACATGTGTTTTTATATTTGGGTCATTGCAAAATATCTCTTTTAGATTATTGTCCTACCAAAGATCAGCAAAGTTTAAATATAGAGCAGCCAGTAGTGACAATTTTAGGCTTTTTCAGTTATCCTTGCTTAACTACTGCACTCTGCAATTTTCCCCTTGCATGTTATGCAAATGAGAGCAGTTGTGTTTTAATAAAGCTTTACTTCAAACACATCCTGTAGGCTGGATAGTTGGCCAACTCCTCATCTACTCTACCTTTATTGTTTCGAAATTCTGCACTGTGTGCATCAAGTACACTGTCGAGTTTGCAACGATGCTTTTGGAATTAACATTTCGAGAATGAGAGGACTTAGAGAGAAACATGATCTCTGGGACTTCCTGCGTTTATTCTGTCAATTCTTTTTAATTTAACAATATAAAATCATATTTAACAATATGGATCTGGAACAGAGCCCAGATTTGAGTAAGATCTGGATTACAATTGGTAGTTTACATCCTGGTTAATACTGGGTAATGCTAAAATTTGCAGATAAGAAATGGTTAGGATCTGCTTGTGTCAGTACCTACTGGGCTAACAATTTGAAGGAAGATGCATACTGCTTGACATTGGTGTCCCTTGACTGAAGATATCAGATGGAGCATTTTGTTTCTAGGTATTCTACTTGTTTTGTTTTGTGTTCATTTAGTTAGAGAAAGTATGCCATTGAGCCAAAGAAGACATAAAATTTGCACTTTTCGACAACATGTAAAACAAGACTAGCAAGTTCAGTGATTTGTTCTTAAGGGTAATGGTTGATATGTATCATCAAAATGAGAATTGAGGACAGAATAGTGTCCTGGTTGGATGACCTCCTAGAATACTGAAGCATTTGGGCCATCAATTGATGACTGATCATTTGGGTGAATTTAACTTACAACTATGGCCAACCTTTTGACATTCCAACACTGGACATCACTATATAGAGTTCATGCTCAAAATTCATATTCCCAAGTTGCAAAAAAATCCCCTTACTATTTTAGATAATTTTATGGTTTCGTGTCAGGCCACATTCAGTTATCCTTGGTCACATACAGCTTTCAGTGGCCTGTGAGCTTCAGTTTAGACATGTCTGGAACAAAAAATACATTTAGGACGTAGGAAGAAAAGTCACACAGACTCTGCAGCTAAACTTTCAGCCCAGGAATTTGGAACTGATAATTAGGACAGTGGTGAGGATTACCTGCCATTTTCACCAATTATCTACTATACTGACTACATGCTGGGTGTCCATACATCTTCCCCTCCTCAGTCCAGCTCTGTGGGTTAGGCTGATGAGCTGCCACTGTGTGGGAGTCTACCTTCCTACCTCCTTGACTAGTGTTATGAGAATCAAATCAGATTATGCCATTTTAGGAGAAAGAATCTTTTCAAATGTTGACAAGTTTGTTCTGTTCTCTTGTATACCTTGGGGGTAGTTTTCCAAGTTGCCTTTATATGGCTTCCCGTCTTGCCTTTTGCGATAAATCTGAGATCCAATAGAAGAAGAAGCTTTTTTTTTGCATCTGCAATCTTGGTTTCTCCACTAATGCTTGACCTCATAGACCCAAGATTTCAAAATAAACAAATGTCCATTGACATGTAAACAACTGGCTGGCAATTTCAAGTCAATGTAGATGAAAATATGAGAAGTTATATATGGACAACTCTAGATGGAATGGCAGTATAGAAAGAGAGGTGTGGTTGAAGCAACACACACACTCAGTGGCATTAAACAGATTTGACTTAGTCAAGTATGAGAAGACATACAAGATGAAAAAAAACATAGTTCTGGCCAAAAATGAATTTTTAATGTCTCCCAGATTTAACCTGGTTACTAAATGATTTGATTGTACTCATGAGCAGTGGATTTATACCAGTCCTTTCTCTTTAAAGACCTTTAATTGAGCAACAACTCAAGAATAACTTAAGTTTGGGAATCATCTACTAAGGTATAGAATGAAACTGGCAAGAGGGATCAAGCACAGATAAAAAGAAGGCGATACGTTATTTCTAAATGATATAGTTATGAGCAGGAAAACTGATAAACTGAAGGTCTGGTAACAACCCACAGGTACAGAATGCATTATGTCTCATTTCTTCCAGTCTAAACATGTCAGGCAGATGCTACCCACCTCCCCTCCATCCATCTGGAAACAAGGGCCACATAGCTACAAGACAATGACATCTACCCAGCTGCCAGGACTGTTCAGTAAATGAAGCAGCCCCTAAAAAAAATCCCAACTCTGAGCATGTTGCCAATTTTTATTATGTTTAAGGCAGGCAGTAATTTCAGTTTTCAATTCCACTAAGTAATAATAGTTATTAATTAGTAAATTAGGCCAATGGGTTCTAGAGGTGAGTGAACAGAATGATTAAAATGGAGAGAGAAAAGGGAAATTCACAGATAATGCTCAGGCTTCATAGAAGCCTGCCAGGATTGGGAGTTTATGTTTGTTCATCTCTTCAGAATGGATTGCTGCACTTAAGTACAACTCACACTGCCTACAGTGCTGTCTGCTCAGTAATCACAGAAAAGTGAGGGACTGCACCATATATCGTCATAAATGGCCAAGAAAGGAAGGGAGATGTTCGAGGGCTGAGCGTCTACTCCTTACATTTTAAGTCTGGGAGCATCAAATCCAGGGAGGAGGGTTCCTGAGACTTCCTCCTTGTTTCAACGCGGGGCTTTAGACATGTCTCAAGTAAAGGCTTGGCATCAACTGAAAGGAGACTTTCAGGACTCCAGGGAGGTCTTATTTGTTTTCAGGGTTAACGTTTTGAGTTTTATATCACAAGTCTGATAGCCTTTATGGAGGCCTGTGGACTGCCCTCAGAATACTTGCCATGAACAGATCTGAGTCGTGACACAGTCCCTGAAATACCACCAGAACTCGTGAAAGATTTGAAATGCTGAAACTGAAGTTTCGCATGCAGTGTTCCAGATGGCCACGAATGCAGGTAACATATCTTAAGGCTGTTGGAGTGCATTTTTCATTCTAAGAGAAGCAGAAAAGTGTGAAAATCAGTTCAGTTCATTCCGACGATATAAAAACAATAGAAATTTGCTAGAGTTAAAAGTGATTTATAGAAAAAAGTATATGGTTGCAAACTAAAGCAGACAGGAGACAGACTATTTCTATATTGGCAAAGTGAATTGAACTGTTAAGATAGATTCCAGACTACCCTTTTAAAAGGAACAAAAAAATATCCTTACTCTCCTATTAAAATTTATCTTCTACATGAATTTAGTTTAATGAAAACTTAAACTATTTTACCTTGTTTATAGAAGTCAGAAATGAGAATTGATTGGGACTTTATGGCAATTTCCCTATTGTTCTTTCTATCTGACAACCCTTCCCCCATCACTCGCCATGCTCCTGCAGTGGATGCTGGTTTCTAGCTGAATGCCCTTCCCCCATCACTGTCCATGCTTCTGGTTACTGTCGTCCTCCTGTTTATCATTTCCCCCTTTTCTTTGTACTTTTAGTTTTGTCTTGTCTGAATATTTGCCTTTAAGCTCACCATGATATAACAAAAAGAATTTTTTCACCTGACAGAAGCTAAATATTGATTCTAATATTCCTTTAGCTATTTTGACCTTGGGAAACTGATCAATCTCTGACCATCTTTCTCCTCAAATGTGATGTGGGTAACATGTAGTATGTCTCTCACAGGACGGTTTTGAGTTTATTTGATACCAGCAAAATTTTGCTCTTAATTTTAAAAAAGAACAAAAGTCAACGTTGGTGAGTAGGTATATTGGCAACTTTTGTTGTATTAGATAAGATCAATCAAGATCATTTTTTATAGGTTGATAGACAATGGAGCTATGATCGCTGAAATCAAATATTTAAATATTTCATTTGGTGCATATTAGTAACACATGCACACACATACACATACACACAGCACCTTAAGAACAGTTTGTGTACTTAGATTTAGTTTCTTTAGAGATCTCCCGTCTATGCTTATTTCTACTTTCCAGATTAGGTTATAAAAATCTGTTTTTTTAAAGCATTCTCCATTCAATTATTTATATTTTAAATTACTAGGAAAACAATCTTACTTGCCATAAGAACAAATGGAAGACCTGCCACGATACTTTATGATCTACATCCCTCCTCTAATTTTAAGTCTAATATCTAAAGAATGTAATTAAAGGTTCATTAGTCAAAGACAAAGATTAACACCTATTTAGAGAGAATGGTTTAAGATTCACTGGGAAAGATGAAATAAAGATGAACTAAATAAGATTTGAAACCAGACCAAGTATGCCATGAGAAGCTGACCCAATCTTGTTCTTGAGTTACTAATCAACCCAATCAACCAAATACAGAGAAAAACACTTGTTGGGGATCTCAAGATCCAGTATCTGAGCACCAGTTTACTATTTGTCAGTTGACAATGAACAGCAAACGTTTCTGTGTTCATCTCAGGATGTGACCCATAAGCTCCTAGGGTCTCACTCGGGGCAATGAAACAAAGTTCAGCAAAGAAGTTGGATGGATTGGAAAAGCACTTGAATCTTAAAACACTCTTCAGAAGTTTGTGATTCAATCTTCATCAACACTGAATTTTTCTGCTTTAAGGATTTGTAATACAAAAATTCAAATTATTCCATCTTTAAACTACCTAGTTTTTTTTTCTGACCACCAGTACAATGTGGTTTTCTTTGTCCTGTCACCTCACATCATCACCTGTGGCACAGCAGTGTTCAGAGGACAGCCTGGAGCTTTCAGTGAAGGTCATCTCAAGTCCTCCATGGCAAAACATTCTGAATAACTCAGAATTATTTGAACTAGATATGTTTGTAGCTCTCAGGCTCCAATCTACTTTGTTTATGGAAGTTCAGTTTCTTTTCTATATTAATAGCTCACTGAGTAAGCATAATTCTCTCTCTCACACACACACACAGACTTTTTTCAATAAAATCAGTGGTCCTGAATAACCAGTGAAAAATGTTTCTATTACCTTTACTTGTTTGCATTTCAAAAATTGTAAGAGCACATTGATTTTTAGACAATTATTGGGGCTTCCAGAGCTTATCCTTTTGTTTGGAATTAAAAGGTGCATTAGTTGTCTCAGGGGAGGTTTTATTGGTCCAGGACAGGAAAGGGATACATTGGGTTATGGAAATAACAATGTCAAATGTAGTATAAAATGTGAGGTGAAAAATTGATAAATGCAATCAAATATCTGTAGGTATGATCTTAACGAGGTTCTCTATAAAACATCCAGAAACACAAGATGTATTTTTATGTTTTGTTTTATTTGGTACTTGATTGTTTATCAATTAAGAATTGCGCCCAAGAAAAAGCATGTACTCAATCCCTAAGAGTCACTGGGAACAGAACAATGACATTTCGAGGTATTTGTCATTTAACTCAGAATGTAGGCTTACCAAAGTAGAAACAATTAGAAAATTGTTGAACCACATAGTCACTGTCTAATTGGTATTGGAAAGCACAGATCAAAATGAGACACTAGTAGGAGGTGAGGATTTTATAGAGTAAAATGCTGACACTGAAATAGCGAGGGATTTGGCAAAATGGATCAGTGGGTAAATGTGCTTATCAACACTCCTGATAACCTGTGTTCCAGCTCTAAGAACTACAAGGAGAAGATGAGAACCGACTCCTGTACATTGTCCTCTGACTGATACACATATGTGCACCCATGTGTATGAGCTCAGACATGGTGGGAAATATTATTTTCCGGTGTGTGACTTTTACTTGCGCTGCTTTTGTATAACTCTGTGAAGCTGTGTTACGGTGCCTGCCTAAACGCCTGATGGTTCTAATAAAGAGACGAATGGCCAATAGTGAGGCAGGAGCAAGGATTGGTGGGGCTGGCAGGCAGTGAGTATAAATAGAAGGAGAAATCTGGGAGAAGAGAAAAAGGCAACAAGAGAACAGGGAGGGGAGAACACCAGAGGCCAGCCACCCAGCCACCCAGCCACCCAGCCAGCCATGGAATAAGAAGGAAAGTAAGATAGAAATAGAGAAACATAAAAGTCCAGCGGTAAAGGTAGTCAGGCTAATTTAAGTTGGCAAGAAACAAACCAAGCTAAGGCCAGGCATTCATAACGAAGAATAAGCCTCTCTCTCTCTCTCTCTCTCTCTCTC